>PISX010003828.1:0-130505 GCA_004024625.1 Mellivora capensis
GAGAGTCAATTATCATATGGTTTCACTTATTTGTGGAGCATAACAAATAACATGGAGGACATGGGGAGATGGAGAGGAGAAGGGAGTTGAGGGAAAATGGAAGGGGAGGTGAACCATGAGAGACTATGGACTCTGAAAAACAACCTGAGGGGTTTTGAAGGGGTGGGGGGTGGGAGGTTAGGGGAGCCTGGTGGTGGGTATTAGGGAGGGCACGTATTGCATGGAGCACTGGGTGTGGTGCAAAAACAATGAATACTGTTACGCTGAAATGAAATAAAAAAATCAAAATTAAAAAAAATTTGTTGAAACAATGGGGGTAAAACATATGTACATACACATATTTACTACTTTAAACATTTTCATTGTTTGTATAGATCCAAATTTTATCTGGTATATAATTTCAGCCTGAAGAACATACTTTAACATTTCTTATAGTGAAGGTCTTCTGACAATAAATACGCTAAGCTTTGGTGTCTCTGGAAAGGTCTTTATTTTACCCTCATTTGTGAAGAACAGTTTTAGTGAATATAAAATTCTACATTAACACGATATAATTTCAGCACTTTAAAGATGTTATAGAACTGCCTTCTGGCATACTTCACTTCTCACAAAAAGTAAGAGATATTTCTTATTGTTAGTTCCTTTATATAATGTGTCTCTCTTCTCTGGATGCATTTAAGATTTCTCTTTATCACTAATTCTTTGCAATTCATTGTGATATTGCCTTGAGGTGTGTGTATGTGTGTGTTCTCTGAGTGGTGTTTATTTACCTTCTTGAGTCTGTGAGTTAATAAGCTGCATCAAATATAGAACATTTTTTTCATTATTTCTTCAAAATATTTTTGTTCTTTCCCTCTCTTCTTTCCTTCTGAGACTCTAATAGTTCTGTTAGGTCACTTGTTGGCCCATTGGTTCTGAAGCTCTGTTTACTGCTTTCATCCTTCTTTCTTTCTGTGCTTCCCTTTGGCTAATATCTTTTGCTATATCTTCACATTCATTGATCATTTCTTCTGCAGTACTTAATATAATGGTAATACCATCCAGTAAAATTTTAAGTTCAGATATTTTTCACCATTAAAAGTCTTATTGGTTTCTCCTTTATATCTTCCTTTTATCATCTGGCCATGCCCTATGTTTCCTCTAAATACTTGAGTATACTGGATATATTTATAATGGGCTTTTTAATGTCCTTGTCTGGTAATTTTGGCATTTCTGTCATTTTTATGTCTATTGATTTTTAATGTTTTTTTAATTTGGATTTTTATTTCTATAGAACCATCTCTCCTCCCCCACAAACATAGAAGAAACATAAACACTTGAAAAGGGGGAACAAATATCCTTTGCACAGCAGCTTGTGTAGCAATGCTCAGCTCTGGGAAGATAAAAAGGGCAAAGAATTCAGGATACAGAGAGGTCAAAGCCCTTCATCCATTAAAGTGATGCTATAGACCTCAAATTTATATTTTTTGCAGACCAAGAGACAGAAGGCCATTATCTTATAGTACTTTTGGCCCAACAGTGAGTCCTGCATCTCTTCATATATCTAACCCATGAATACCACCAAAGGGGTCTTTGTAGTCAGGGAGTTTTTCCATATAGGGCTTTCGTTCCTCTTCTTCATGTCCCACACATTCATCAAATGAGCCTTCATCATTTGTTTTAAAGTGCCTTTCTTAATTGGATTGAGAATGAGAAATTTCTTGTCCAGGTTTTCATTTTCTATGGACAAGTAAAAAGGAATATGGTATTTTCTGCTCAGCGCCCACTCCCACAGCACCTTGAAGTTCTGTCCCTCAAAAGGCAGGGATCCCCTGAATAATTTATATAGGATGACTCTTGGGATCCACAGATGCACCTCTGGTCCATGGTGTACTTTTGAACCTGGAAGAGTTCTAGGGCAGCATGGTGAGGAGTTGGGGGGGAGGGTGCGGTCATAGAAGTATCTAGCTTATTGCAAAATTCATTTCTGAAGCAAAACTTGATGTTCATGTGAGCATCCAGAGCAAGTTTTCTGCCTTTAGGTTTCTATAAACAATATATTTTGGTGGCAGTTCTGTATATCAGACACTGACAAAGTTTCCTTCAGGCCTCTTCCTCTTACACGCTGCTAAAGGAGTTCTACCAAATTTCATCAATGATCTTCTCAGCCAACTCTTTTCCAGGCAGGATGTGTTAGACAAACTCAGCTTTTACCAAGATACCGTTGTTGACAGTCTCAAGGATTCAGCCGTTGCAGTGTGGGTCTCCTCCTCAGCAGAGATGACAGAGAGGCCTGGCAACATTATGCCAAACTTGGAGTTAAGGTATCTGAAAATCAGCTTAAAACTGAGCTAAGTTGATGAGAGGTTTTGTCAAATTCACTTAAAAATAAAGTCACTTCTGGGCGCCTGGGTGGCTCAGTGGGTTAAAGCCTCTGCCTTCGGCTCGGGTCATGATTCCGGGGTCCTGGGATCGAGCCCCGCATCGGGCTCTCTGCTCGGCAGGGAGCCTGCTTCCTCCTCTCTCTCTCTGCTTGCTTCTCTGACTACTTGTGATCTCTGTCAAATAAATAAATAAAATCTTTAAAAAAGAAAAATAAAGTCACTTCTAAAGCCCATCCAACAAATTGATCTTTTCATGGAATCAAAACACAATGCCAAACAAAAATAAATAAAATAAATACAAATTAAATTTTAAAAGACTGAGAAAAAGTATATAAGTAGAAAAAGTGAGAAAAAGAAAAGAAAAAATGAGAAAATGAAGAGTGAATGAAAAAGAAAAATAAACAACAAATACAATACACTTTAAAAATACACAATGACAAGGAAGAAAGCTAAATTTGGTCAAAGTCCCTGTGGAGGCTCCCCACTGAGCCACCCAGGATCCCAGAACTACCATTATTTGTAGATGACATGATACCATATATAGAAACCCCAATGACTCCACCAAAAAATATTATAACTGATAAATAAATTTAGTAATGTTGCAAGATACATGGCACCTAGGTGGCTCAGTTGGTTAAGCATCTGCCTTTGGCTCAGGTCATGATCTCAGGGTCCTGGGATAGAGGCCCACATTGGGCTCCCTGCTCAGTGGGGAATCTGCTTCTTCCTTTCCCTCTGCTCCTCCCCCCACTTGTGCTCTCTCTATATATATAATAAATAAAATATTTTTTTAAAAAGTTGCAAGGTATAAAATTAATATACAGAAATCTGTTGCATTTCTATACATTAAAAACAAAGTAGCAGAATGAGAAATTAAGAAAAACAATCCCATTTATAATCACTCCAAAACTAATAAAATACCCAAGAATAATCTTAATGAAGGAGCTGAAAGATTTTTACTCTGAAAACTATAAAACATTGATGAAAGAAATGGGAGATGACCCAAACAAATAAAAAGTTATTTCATGTTTGTGCATTGGGAGAAAAATGCTGCTAAAATGTTCATACAACAAAAAAGCAAGCTACAGATTCAATGCACTCTCTACCAAAATACCAAGAGCAATTTTCAAAGAACTAGAACAAACAATATGAAAATGCTGAACTATAAAAGACCCTGAAAAACCCAAGCAATTCTAAGAAAGAACAACAAAGTTGGAGGTATCACAATCCCAGATACACTTCAAAGCTAAGTAATCAAAACAGCATGGTACTAGCATAAAATTATATGCAAACAATGAATCATGGAACAATACATCAAAAACTAATGATGTACTATATGGTTACTAACACATTTAAAAAATTAAATAAATATATATATCTATATATATATATATATATATATATCTATATATATATATATACATACATAAGTACACACACCCACACACAGATTGATGGACTAAAACAGATCCTAGAAATAAACCCATGCTTATATGGTCAATTAATTTTGACAAAGGAAGCAAGAATATACAATGGCGAAAAGATAGTCTCTTCAATAAGTGACACTGGGAAAAATGCACACTACACGCAAAAGAATGAAACTAAACCACTTTCTCATACCGTATGCAAAAATAAACTCAAAATGGATTAAAGATCTAAATGTGAGACCTGAAACCATAAAACTCCTAGAAGAGAACATAGTAAACTCTTGGATATAGGCCTTAGCAATGCTTTTCTATATATGTCTCTTCAGGCCAAAAAATTCAAAAGCAATAATAAGCTATTGGCACTACACCAAAATAAAAAAAGCTTTTGCACATTGAAGGAAAAGATAAGAGGGAAAGAAAGAAGAAATAAAGAAAGAAATAAAGGTAGCTTACTGAATGGGAGAAGATTTTTGTAAATTATATATAAACAAAAAATTAATATGCAAAAGAGATAAAGAATTTATACAACTCAATACCAAAAAAACAAATAATCCAATTAAAAAATGGGCAGAGGACCTGAATGGACATTTTTCCAAAGACATACGAATGGCCAACAGACCCACGAAAATGTACACAATATCACTGGTCATCAGGGAACTGCAAACCAAAACCACGAGATCGCCTTACACCTGTTAAAATAACTATATTCAAAAAGATAGGAAATAACAAATGCTGGTGAAGATGTGGAGAAAAAGAAACCCTTATGCACTGTTGGTGGGAATGCAAATTAGTGTAGCCATTGTGGAAAACAGTATGAAGGTTCCTCAAAAAATTTGAAACAGAAATGCCATACAACCCAATAATTCCACTACTGGAAACTTACTGAAAAACTATAAAAATGCAAATTTGAAAATATATATGCATCCTTATGTTTATTGCATTATTTATAAAATATGGAAGCAATCCAAGTATTTCCATTGATAGATGAATGGATAAAGAAGATGGGTGATATATATGTATATAATGGAATATTACTCAGCCATAGAAAAGAATGAGATCTTGACATCTGCAACAACGTGGATAGAGCTAGAAGGTATTGTGCTATGTGAAATAAGTCAGACAGAGAAAGACAAATATCATATGATTTCACTTACATGTGGAATAAAAAAAATTGAAAAATCAAATAGACTCTTAAATACAAAGAATAAACTGCTAGTTTATTCAGAGGGAGACAGAGGGAAAGTGGAGTGGGGAATGAGTGAAATAGATAAAGGAGATTAATGGTTAGAAACTTCCAGTTATAAAATAAATGTCACAGAGATAAAAAGTACAATATAGAGAATATAGTCAATAATATTTTAATAATGCTGCATCAGACAGATGGTAACTATACTTACTATGGTGAGCATTGAGTAACATAGAGTTGTTGAATTGATGTGTTATATTCCTGAAACTATATAACACTGTTGTTAATTTTACCTCAATAAAACTGGTCACAGATGGGAATAATTTATAGAATCATGCTCATTTTTGGCCTTAAAAACCCTTCAATTTTTTAAAAAATTATTGAGGAATCAAAAGAACTTTCTTCTTTGTGGGAAATGGCTACTGATATTTAAATTTTTAGAAATAAAAACCTATAGGATGCTTCAGTAGCTTTTTCATTTCTAATATGAAAAGCTCCAGGAATTTGGGGATTTTAAAACTCCTAATGTCTACAATTTCAATTACAAATTCAATTCCTTTTTTCTTTAAACTCTGAATAATTGGTATCAAAATGATGCCACAACTTAATTTGCATCATGATGCTTTACAAAAATGTTCTGTTGCACAGACACAATAAGGTACAATATTACTATCTATAAAGCTGAGAGGAAACTAACTTTCTCCATATTTTAATTATTTAGGGCTTTGCCTAGCTTTCTCTGGAATACATTCCTCCCTTCTTACACTCATACCTCAGGCCTCTACAATAGCTCCCAGGTCTGCCCAAGTTTCTTTCCTCAGAGAGAAACAAAACTCCTTCCCCACCTCCTTCAGCTTTGGTCAAAATGCCATTTTCTTAAGTGCTCTCTCTATTTGGTCTTGCTACACTTCCTGCACAAGCTGTCCACTACCTTCATCCATTGCCTTCCATTTAAAAAAAAAGTATTTATAGGAATTTTTCAAATATACACAAAATTAGATAAAATAATATAAAGACCCTTCCTCACATATTTATCATCCAACAACAAGGATTATCAAATTTTTGCAATCTGATTCTATCTTATCCACAAATGCTTAAGTCTACATATTTAAATGACAAATACTTTTATTTCTTTGGAAATGCAGCCACAATACCATCATCAAATCTAAAAAAATTAACAATACCATACAGTATCAGTCCATTTTCTAATTTCCTCTTATCTTAGAAGTGTCTTGGTACAGCTGGTGTCTTTGAATAAAGACCTAAACAAAATATACCACAAAATAATATCACCATTCAAAATACTACATATTTTACTTATTTGCTTATTGTTTCTCTATTTCTCCCATAGAATATCAATTCCACAAATCAATTATCAATATCAATTATATTTCCTTTTTCACTTTTTTTAGAGGCTCATTTTGAATTTGCAATGTACATTTACAACTAATATAAGTCTTCTTTCAATTATTTCATGTGTAGTATAATTACCTTATTACAGAGTATATCTAATTCCTCTTTCATAACATTGCTGTCACTCACTTCACTTATCTATAAACTATAATCACTGAATATACTGTTGCTATCATTATTTTGAACAAACCATTATTTATTGTTAATTAAAAATAAGAAAAATATAAGATTTTATTTTACTTTATTTTTTCCTTTTCTAACACTTTTCTTTTGTTTTTATAGATCCAAATTTCTGACCTATAGTACTTTTCTTCTTTCTGAAGAATTTCTTTTAACATTTCTATTAAGGCAGGTCCTGGATTTCCCCCAATTTTTGCTTGGCTGAGAAAGTTTTCATTTCTCCTTTACTTTTGAAGAATTCTGCTGGATACAACACTCTCGTATCATTTGGCCATTTTTTTTTTTTCTTTCAACACTTTATTTCACTCCATTCTCTTGTTTTTCTGGTTACTGAAGTGAAATCTGACACAATTTTATTTTTGCTCCTCTATAGGTAATGTATTTTTTCCTCTGGAAAAAGAGGAATTTTTCCTTTGTCTTTGATTTTCTGGAGTTTGAATATGATGTTTCCAGGTTTTCATTTTTTAATATTTGTCCTTCTTGATGTTCCCCTAACTTCTTGAATCTACACTTTGGTATATGTCATTAAGTTTGGAAAATTCTCAATCATCATTTCAAATATTTCTTCTGTCCCTTTGTCTCTTTCTTATTCTGGTATTCTTATTACACACATATTACACCTTTTTTAATTGTCCTACAGTTCTTGCATATTCTGTTCTTTGACATTTTCTTTTTCTTGTTGCATTTTGGTTTTGGTTTTGGAAGTTCTGTTGTCATCTCTTCAGGCTCATTGGTTTTTCTCCCTTTGGCCATGTCTGATCTACTGATGATCCCATCAATGTCATTTTTTTCACTTCCATTTTTTATTTCTAGCATTTCCTTTAGATTCTTTCTGGTATCTTAATGATACTAGTTTTCCATATCTCTGCTTACATCACCTTTATATTCTTAAATATTGAACCCCTAGCATATTAATCATAGATTTTAAAAATTCCTGCTCTGTTAATTTTAATACTTCTGACATATCTGAGTCTGATTCTGATGCTTATTCTGTCTTTTCAAACTGTGTTTTGTGTTTGAGTATGCCTTGTAAATTTGCTGAATGTTGAACACAATGTACTGGGTTTAAAAGAAAAGATAAGGTAAGTCAGCCCTATTGATATGATGAAGAGAAAATAGTCTATAGTCCTATGATTAGTTCTCAGTCCTTTAGTGAGCCTGTACTTCTGAGCTGTTTCCTTCATAAATGCTTTTTAGGTGTTTTATTTTGTGTTCACTCTTAGATGAGGGAGGCTAGAGAGGGATACAGTTGGGTATTTTCCTTTCCCCAGGTAAGCTAGGTTCTGATAAAACTCCAGTTTGCTAGGTTCTGGTAAGATCGTTTCTCTTAAAGCCCTTTTAGGAAGAACAGAACATTCTGTGCATATTTCAATATTGCCACTTTTACCTTTCCTCTGCTGAAAGCACAGGTGATTTTTCTTCAGTTTTCACTGGATAACCTGTAGGGTTTCCAGAGATAAAAAATAATGAAAATATGGGGACGCCCTAATACAGCCCTCCCTGGAGTTTTAACTCATAAACTTATCTTCACTGAGCCTCCAGCAATTCATCAATTACAGTTTAAGTTTTTCTACCTCAGTGCTAGTTCTCACAGAAGTTTCTATTACTGGGTTTCTGCTCTAATAAGTTTTGATTCTCTCTGTCCTCCAATCTTGGAGCAAGCGGTTTGTCTTGTGATCTTAATCGTCTGAAAGACTTTAATAGTTGTTGATTTTCAATTTGTTTGGCTTTTTTCTTGTTGTGAAAATAAGAGTGACAACTTCCAAGCTCTTTACCTGCCAGATCAGAAACTGGATGCCTCCTCAGTCATTTTTATTTTTCTAAATTTTTTGGGTATACACTAAACTTTTCTAATTCTTATCATGCTTAATAATTTTTTATTGGTTCCTGGACATTGTGATTTTATTTTTTGGAATGTTAGATCTTGTTATATTTCTTTAATGAATGTTGAACTTTGTTCCTGCAGATATTTAAATAATTTATGTATCAGTTTGATCATTTCAAGTTTTGTTTTCAAGTTTTTTTGACTGTGAGTCTAGACTAGTTTTCTCTGCATAAAACTTTAATGAATGTTCTTTGTATTCATTTTAGGCTTCTCCATCAGACTTTGGGATTTAAATGATTCCAAGTCCTGTGTAAATTCTGGGAGTTGTTTGGTTGACAACACCTACCCTTATACCAGGAACTGTTTTTATCCTCAGAAGTTGTTTTTTGTCCAGCTTCATGAATGTTACTCTTGCACATGCATATGGTTGTTCAGCCAAACCTCAAGGACAGACATAAGTGTAGTTCTGGAGCTATTTCCATGCATATATCTCTTACAAATTCTCACCACTCCAGCCTTTCTTAAGGTCTCTAGGTCTCCAACTCAATAAGACTGCTGGGCTGCTTGGATTTCTACTTCCTGTAGAAGTTTGTGGTTTGAAAATGTTTTCAGGAATAGAACCAGGGCAATTGTACTACTCACTTCATGTGCTTATCTTCTTTCAAAAATCACATTCTTTCATTGTTTAATGTCTGAAAACAATTGTGTCATATATTTTGTCCAGCTTTCTAATTGTTAACAATAAGAGATACAGGATGGGAAGATAGTGGCAGAGTAGGGGGACCCTAGGCTTACCTCATTCCATAAACACAATTAGATAATTATAAAACCATCCTAAATATACTGGAAGTCAGCCTGAAGACTGAATGAACAAACTCTACAACTAAAGGGAGAGAAGAGACCACATCAAAGAAGGTAGGAGGTATGGAGACATGGTTTAAGGGAGAAATGGATCATGGGTGCTGTGGAGGGGAGGGAGCCATGGTCACAGAAAAGGGTGAGAGAGAGAAGAGTGTTATGCCCCCAAAATGGGTCTGTGATTAAAGGAGCGAGACTGATATAAAGCGAAGGTCAACCAAAGCTTTATTTCACACCAAGCATCAAGAATCTAATCGAACGTTCGGGGACGCACCTCTTACAAGAGAGGGCGACCCTTCTGTTTCCCAGACTAGCTTTTAAGGGCAAAGGCCATGCGGTCAGGCCTGGCCACACACAGGTGGCCAATGAGATTGTAACACACACAGGAAACTCCACAGTGATGCTAGGTGACCAACTGAATTACAATTTACCCTAGTAGACTTTTGAACCAGCCTATCACACCTTGGCTAGGTATTGGTGCCAAAAGGCTCCCAAAGCGTGGGGCCCATACTCCTTGGTAACTAAGGAGACAGTATGCATCCCCCCACGGATTGGATGTCTCCACCTGGCCTGACTCACCCTTGTATCTGGGCTTTGTTACCTGAGGCTGGTTTCCGGGACTTGTTTTTAAGTAAATCCCCTGGGGGGAGGGGAGCAGGGAAGCCTCTGGCTAAAATATAAAAATATAAAATAGGTCCTTACAAAGAGCACACAAGGGAATGTACAAGGAGAACATTTCCAAAGTGACTGACTTGGAAAAAAAGAGGAGCTGAATTTTGTGAGCTCTTGCAACCAAAGGGGATTAAACCTAGAGTTTTAAAGGTCAGCAGGCTTGACTGGGATAGAGTGCAGAGGGCACTGTCCTGCTTCTGGAGAGAAGGCAGGAAAACAATCTAGGGGGCAGACAACTTGGAAACAGTGATCTAAAGAATGCCTGGGACACACAGTGGAGAGTTAACTGCTCTTCCCAGAGTGCGTCCCTGAGAAGCAGCATTCCCAGAGATGCCTCTCCTGGAACAAAGGAGCTGGCCAGTGACATTTCCCTCCCCCACCCCTCAGCATGAACACAGAGCCAACTGCAGGCAGCAGCCCAGCACTCTGCCTAACTTGCTTACACCAAGCCCCACACTCCTTTGCTCTGGTGGGACAGCCCTTCTCAGTCAAGCTTGTCTTGGACCCAGCATGGCAGGCCCCTCCCCCAGATGACTAGCACAAAACCCTGCCCACACCACATCTCCCAACCACAGAGTTCTGCAAGGACTCAGCTCTGGTAGAGTTGGTGTCAGGTCTCATTTCACAAGCAGACAAGAGCACACCTAGTTAAAACTCACCACACTCGGGCCAAGGACCAAATACTGCCCATAGCAGGAAGGATAACCTCTCCATATGACTGGCCTAAAGAACAGAGCAGCTGAAATACAACAACAGAGTGCATGCCTCACACAGCAGACATGCCCTGAAGTGCCAGGTCCTGGGCACTACATGACCTCATCTTCATAAATACATTACTTTTAGGAGTAAGAGACATACTGGCTTTTCTAGTACACAGAAATAGGCAGAGACTTAGATAAAATGCCAAGATGGAGGAATTTATCCCAAATGAAAGAACGAGATGAGTTCATGGCCAGAGATCTAAGAGAAACATATAAGTAGCATGCCTGATAGAGAATTTAAAACAATAATCAAGAATATTTGCTGGGCTTGAGAAAAGAATAAAAGACACAAAGGAGACCCTTAAAACAGAGATAAAAGAGTTTAAAAAGAATCAATCAGAGATGAAGGATGCAATAAACGAGACTAGAAACAGGCTTGATGCAATGAACAGCGGGCTGGAAGAAGCAGAGGAATAATTACTGACCTAGAAGACAAAATAATGGAAAATAGTGATGAGTGAAAAAGAAAAAGAAAAACTATGCAACACAAGAACAGACTTAGGGAACTCAGTGACTCCATCAAATGTAATAACATTTACATTATAGGAGTCCCAGAAGAAAAGAGAGAAAAGGGGGCAGAAAATTTACTTTAAGAAATAACAGCAGAAAATTTTCCTAATCTGGGGAATGTAACAGACATCCAGATCCAGGAGGCACAGAGAACTCCCATCAAAATCAACAAAAGCAGGCCAACACCAAGATATATTATAACTAAATTTGCAAAATATGGTGATAAAGAAAAAAAATTAAAAACAGCAGGACAAAAAGAAGCAAAGTACATATAAGGGAAAACCCATAAGGCTATCAAGGTATTTTTCAACAGAATCTCTGCAAGACTGAAGGGAGTGGCATGATATATTCAAAGAGCTGAATGAGAAAAACCTGGAGCCAAGAATATGCTATCCAGCAAGGCTATCATTTAGAATAGAAGGAGAGATAGTTTTCCAGACAAACAAAACTAAAGGAGTTCGTGACTATTAAACAAGCCCCACAAGAAATCTTAAAGGGGACTCTGAGTGGAGAGGAGAGACCAAAATGACAAAAACAAGAAAGGATCAGAGAAATCTCTACAACAATGACAAAACAAGTGATAAAATGGCAATATATACATACCTATCAGTAATTACTTTGAATGCAAATGCACTAAATGTTCCTATCAAAACACATAGGGTGTCAGAATGGATTTTTTTTTTTAATCGATATGCTGCCTACAGGAGACTCATTTTAGACCTAAAGACATCTGCAGACTGAAAGTGAGGGGGTGGAGAAATATTTATCATGTAAATGAATGTCAAAAGCAAGCCTGATAGCAATACTTATTAAAACTAGACATTCTGTTCTTGTGTTGTTTTTATCTGTTTTGGTGTCAGGGTAATACTGGCTTCATAGAATGATTTTAAAATTTTTCCCCTCTATTTCAATATTTGTAAAAGTTTTATAAAAGCCGTCAATTATTTTTCTAAATATTTGGTAGAACTCACCAATGAAACCATGTCATTTGGGCTTTTCTGTGCTGGGAAATTTTTTTTTTTTAAAGATTTTATTTATTTATTTGACAGACAGAGATCACAAGTAGGCAGAGAAGCAGGCAGAGAGAGAGAGAGGAGGAAGCAGGCTCCCTTCCCTGGTGAGCAGAGAGCCCGATGCGGGACTCGATCCCAGGACCCCGGGATCATGACCTGAGCCGAAGGCAGAGGCTTTAAACCACTGAGCCACCCAGGCGCCCTGTGCTGGGAGATTTTTTATTCTCAATTTAACTTTCACTCTTGTTATTGGTCTGAGGAGATTTCCTATTTCTAAGAAGATTTTCCTATGTTTTGGATTCAAGACTGATGATTCAGTCATGGTAACTTGTGCATTCTTAGGAATTACCTGGGTTTTGTTTTGTTGGGGTTTTTTTCCCTGTTATCTGTCTATAGTAATCTGTTATCACATTATGTATTTCTGTGGTATCTATTGTTTTGTTTCCTCTTTCAATTCTCATTTTGGTTTTTGAGTCTTCCTTCTTTTTTCTTAGTTAATGTAGTTAAAACATTGCCAATTTTGCATATTTTTTTGGAAAAACTGGTGATTACTTTCAACATTATATTATGGTTTATTCTGGTCTCCATTTTATTTATTTCCAATTTTTGTTATTTCCTTCCTCTACAAATTTTTAGCTGTTTTTTCTTTTTCTAGTTCCTTGTGGTGTAATGTTAAGTTGTTTATCTGAATTTTTTTTCTTAATACAAGTATTTATAGCATCAATTTCACTCTAACATCTGCTTTGCTGCATCCCATAGGTTTTGGAATATTATTTTCTTTTTCAGTTGTTTTGTGGCACATTTTGATTTGCCATTTTCTTATTGGGCCCATTGTTTATTCAGTAATATTTTGTTTAATATTTACATACTAAATATTTAATATTTACATTGAAAAAAGTAATGAGAGGGTATATGTAGATATATCTGGGCCATTTTACTCCCTCATTGGAAGGCAGCCTTTCTTCCAGGAATGACTGACAATACGCAAGTCCATTCATTTCAAGGACAATCTTCACTGGATCCCACAGAAATTTGTCTCAATATTTGCATTTCCTCATCTCTTGACATTAGCACTAAAGACAACCTTAATACATTTTCCAAAGTCTGGTTTATTTATTCTGGAAGACACTGCATGTAGTACTTCTATAACAAAGTCAATCCAATTCCTTTCAGGATACCGCCAACAGCATACACTTTCAATCTTCAGGGTATTTCTTTTTGACCTCTGCCCAATTTATAGGACAAAAACTCAGATCCATCTTCCAAGTATGATCAATATTTTTCAGAGATGAATCAATCTAAATCTTAACATGAAAAATATATTTTTTCTTAAAGAAAATATAATATGATCAGATGAGATGCTAGCTAAAATGGAAACAGCTTTTTTCTATTATTATGGAGAACTGTTCAGCTTTTGGGTCCACATTGGCTTGAATTTCTCTATTTTCAAATTTTGCTTTATATCTGAAAAACTTCAAGGTTTATCAAAGTGGTCTTTCAGTGCAAAGAACATCTGCATAATGACTTTATGTCCGCAAACTATATAAAAAGAGAATCAGAGAACAGCCTGATGCTTTTAAGTTGTAGTTCTTTCAGAATCTAATATCTCCATTGGTTTTAGGAATTCACAGGGCTTATTCTAAGCCCTGGGTAAAATTACATTTTCCCCCCTCCTCCAGGACTCTCTGTGAAAGGGAATCTTTTCAAAGTTGGAGACCTAAGAAAGGCTGTCCAGTTATGAGACAGAGTCATGTGAAGGTTTCTCCCTCTCCCTCAGGTTTTCTCCTTGCTTTGGTTGTTTGGTTCAGAGATATATATATTACCTGGATCTAATTACACTGCCATGTAATCAAGGTTGGGGGGAATCATAACTATAGATATGATATTGAGCAAATATTCAGATCTCTTTTTCTCATGTACAGAGTAACAGTACTGCATAGCTCATGGGGCTGTTTTGAAACAACATCCAATTATTTTTTAAAGAGACAAAAAAGATAAACATATATCTCTGTTTTTTATGGTGTTCCTAATTTATTTTTATTCAGTGTGATATTCATGTACTCTCTGCATATATATGTTCTAAGAACCATGTGAAAAAGTGTATCATAAAACCATCTCAGATGTAAGGTCGTTAAAATTTTTAAGTCTGGATGCCTGGGTGGCTTGGTGGGGTAAGCATCCAACTCTTGATCCCAGCTCAGGTTATGATCTCAGCCCTGCATGGGGCTCCATACTGGGCATAGAGTCAGCTTGTGATTCTCTCTCTTCCTCTCCCTCTGTCCCTGTTTGCTCTCTTTGTTTTAAAAAAATAATTAATTAATTAGATTTTAAAAAGATTTTAAGTCTTCCCTCGTTTGGGGCAGGTTTCTTTTTGCTTTAAAAAAAATCACCGGGTAAGAGATCTAGATGTGGAGAGAATAGACTTGATTGTGTTCCTATCTCCTAAGATGAGAGCTTGGTTGTAATTTTATAGATCAAAGTGTCTTATTACACAAAAGAATGCGTCTCCACCTCTTCTATGATCAATAGCCTCTTCCCTCTCTGAGTAAAGAAAGGATACCAGCAGAGAGTAATTCCACCATTAATTTCTCCTATTTCTTGAATACTTTGCCCCAAAAGACAGAAGCCAGAAATAGAAGCCTTGAAGATAGCCCCTCTAATTCCTGTCTTCTGGTATTCTCACCCATGTGGAATCCCCCCCCTTGAGTGTGTGGATTTGATTTAGTCGTCCACCTCTAAGAATGGAATATGGTGGAATGACAAGATGTCATGTTTGAGGTTGTACTTCTGTCTTGTGTTTTCTCTCTTTTTCCAGGAGTCATTTGGAGCAGCTTATGGCAAGAACCTGAGGCTGATCAACAAACATATGAATGAGCTTGGAAATGAGTCCTCCTGCATTTGACTCTAGATGAGACTACCTCTTGCAGCAACCTCATAAGAGATCTTGGAACAAAGGTACACAGCTAAGCCATGTTCAGATTCTTGGCCCACAGAAACTGAATTAATAACTGTTGTTTTAAATTGTTAAATTTTTAGGTAATTTGTTAGGCATCACTAGGTAACTAATACAGGGATCTACAAAATTTATGATAAAAATAAACACCCCTCACCCCCTAGAAAAGGTCTATAGGTCAGAAAACTTAAGCACTAGCCCTGCCTCTGTCACTAACCAGTTGATGTGTGTGCAAATCTCATTTCTGTTCCTGGCTTCTGTTTCTCCATTTTTAAAAATAACTGATTGGATGAGGTAATTTTTTAATATTGTATAATTTTATACATTTTTAGGATCTATACAGTGTAAGCAATGTATATGTGTGTATAAAAACATAAAAGTCACAAAATTCTGATGAAGAAATCAAAGAATATGTATATATATTTATATGTAAATATATATTTATATATTATATATTATTTATACTTATATATTTATATAACATATTATATATATATAAATCAAAGAAAAAAAACTAGAGAGAGAGGGAAAGACATCAGGCTTATGGGTAGGAAGACTCAATATTGCTAAAGTATCAGTCTTCCAAAATTGACCTATAGATTCAACAGAATCCCAATCAAAACTTCAGTAATTTATTTTGGGACTATCAAAAAATTGATTCAAAAGTTTATATGGAAAGGCAAAATACTCAGTATAACCAACAAAATATTGAAGAACAAAGTCAGAAGACTGACATTGCCTGACTTAAAGATTTACGGTAAAGCTACAATAATCAAAACAGTGCAGTATTTATGAACAGACAAATAGATCAATAAAATAGACTAGAGAGCCCAAAAATAGACACACACAAATATAGTCAACTAATCTTTGACAAAGAAGCAAATGCAACACAATGGAGAAGATAGTCTTTTCAACACATGGTGTGGAATGACTGAACATCTACATGAAAAAAATTATAATAATAATTTAGACTTTACATCTCTCACAAAAATGAACTCAACATATATCATAGACCTATATGTAAATTACCACACTATAACACTCTTAGAAGATAACATAGGAGAAAATATAGATGACCATCAATATGGAGATGACTTCTTAGATACAACAGGGCCTGATCCATGACATTAGTCATTGATAAGTTGAACTTTATTAAATTTAAAACTTCTGCTTTTTGAAAGACACTGTTATGAGTTAGAAAAGACAAGCCACAGACTGGCAGGAAATGTTCGCAAAGCCCATGTATGATAAAGAACTGTTATTCAAAATACACAAAGAACTCTTAAAACTCAACAGTAAGAACACAAACAACGATTTAAAAATGAGCAAAATATCTGAACAGATATTTTACCAGAAAAGATACATAAATGGCAAGTAAGTATATGAAAAGATGACCCACATCATATATCTTTAGGAAGTTGCAAATTAAAACTATGAGATACTAGTACACACCTATTAGAATGGCCAAAACCCAAAACACATAATACCAAATGTTGGTGAGAATGTAGAGTACAGGAACTCGCATTTCTTGTTGGTGAGAATGAAGCACGGCACAGCCACTTTGGAAGACAGTTTAGCAGTCTCTTACAAAGCTAAACACAGTCTCATCACACAATCAGCAATCACGCTCCTTGGTATTTATCCAAATGATGTGAAAACTTTTGTACACACAAAAACCTTCAAGTGAATGTTCATACAGCTTTATTCATAACTGTCAAAATGTGGAAACACCAAGGATGTCCTTCAACAGGTGAATGGATGAACAAACTCTGATACATCTGTGCAACAGAATACTAACCAGCAATAAAAATAAGTAAGTTATCAAGCTATGGAAATACATAAAAGAATCCTAAATGCATATTACTAAGTGAAAAATGTCTGAAAAGGCTATAAACTTTATGTGTCATATATGAATTATATGACATTCCAGAAAAAGGCAGAACTGTAAAAAGATCAGTGATTGCCAGGGGTTTGGAGGAAAAAAAAGAGAGGAATGAACAAGTGGTACACAGAGGGTTTTAGGGCAGTGAGACTATTCTGTATAATATTCTAACAGTGCATACTTGACATTATACTTTGGTCAAAACTCATAGAATGTATAACATAGGGTGAGGACTAAGTAAACCATGGCTTTAGTTAATAATAATGTATTTTTTTTGTTCATCAATTGTAACAAATGTACCACACTATTACAAGATATTAATAATTGAGGAAACTGTAGAATGGGAGAAGGAAGAAGAGATACAAGGAAGCTTTCTGTACTTTCTGATCAATTTTGTTATAAACCTAAAATTGTCTTGAAAGAGTACTTTTAAAATACAGTTGACGGGCGCCTGGGTGGCTCAGTTGTCAAGCATCTGCCTTCGGCTCAGATCATGATCCCAGAGTGCTGGGTTTGAGCCCCACATCAGGCTCCCTGCTCAGCGGGAAATCTACTTCACCCTCTCCCACTCCCCCTGCTTGTGTTCCCTCTCTCACTGTGTTTCTCTCTGTTGAATAAATAAAATCTTTTTTAAAAATACAGTTGATTTTATATTTATATATGTGTGTGTATATGCATGTGAGAAAGATATAGAAGATGACGGATAGATGATGATGATGACAGATAGATAGATAGATAGATAGATAGATGATAGATAGATAGATAGATAATAGATTATAGATTATCTTATTATCTATATATATAGAGATAGATAGATAGATAGATAATAGATAATAGATTATCTTAGGAGACTATGTGGTTATTTTCTGGATATAAGTAAGTCTTAAATGTATGATATCTACTAAGGATATACTAATTAATTATTAATACACTTATTATATGTGTGATGTGGTGATTAAGAAGACTCAGAGGGCACCTGGGTGGCTCAGTTGGTTAAGTGACTGCCTTTGGCTCAGGTTCCTGGGTCCTGGGATAGAGTCCCACATAGGGCTCCCCCTGCTCTGTGGGGAGCTGCTTCTCCCTCTCCCTCTGCCTGCCACTCCTCCTGCTTGTGCTCTCTATATCTGTCTCTTTCAAATAAATAAATAAATAAAATCTTGAAGAAGAAGAAGAAAAAGAAGAAGAAGAAGAAGAAGAGAAAGGAGGAGGAGGAGAGGAAGAAGAGGAAGAGGAAGAAGAAGAGAGGAAAGAGTGGTTTAAATCCTCTTTGCAATACTTCTAACAATAAATTGCTAGTAAATTCACTAAACCCATATACTTTGATTCCCCCATTTATATCATAGATGTAAAAAGTGTGAGATTTAAATAAGCTAATAACTGTAAATCACAGAAAAATACTTGGCAATAGTAGGTACTCGATAAATGATAAATACTATTTTGGTTATGTATTAACTGTTTTGGTTTTTATACATTGTCTGTATGTTTGATTCTCTGTTTTAACTCCCCAACCAGACAGTAGATCTATATTTTAAAGATCTTAAAAGATGTAACAAAAATGTGCTAGGTGCTTAGTAAGTATTTGTTGATGATGTTTAAATGAATATATAATAGAGGAATGGTTGGGAAGATAAATAAGTGAGAATATTTTCAAAATAGCCTTCTATTTGACACACCTATAAAAAATAATCCTGTTTTTCACCAAACTGGAGAGACATTTTCATCCTCACCTTTGTCCCAAAAGAACTTTTTTGTATCTTAGTGTATTTATATATCACAAGGGAATGTCAGCTAGATTCTTCTCCTAATAACTTTAAAGTAGAGCTAAAAGGAAGACAAATCAGCCTCACAAAGAAAATGTACTCACCAGGAACTCCTTGATGGAACACAACAGATGTGCTAACAACAAGTGAAGGGATGAATTTTTAAAGAACAATTCTGAATCCCAGTTTGGGAGTGCCTAATTTCAAAGACCATTGATGGGGTAACATTTAATTGAATTAAATATTGACTAATAACAAAACCTAGGAAGCACAATATAAGTGATACTCATCTTTCCTAAACTCCAAAAAGAGATGGTCAAAGTTGAATTGTTTCAAATTGAAGAGGTTATACAAGTATATCAGCCACAAGATCCAACAATTTCCTAGGCAAGGAAAAGAATCCTATTATTTCTTTTGAATGATGCAATACATCCAAAAGTGAAGATGTTTAGATCACAATTTCTGAGTGGCAAGAAAGACTGAATATCAATGACAAAGAATTCACTTTCTTCTCCCAACAATGTCCCCTTGAGTCTCCTTTGCTCAGCAAAACCATATGATCCATTGGTAAATAACTAACTGCCTTATTTTTGGCTATACTATCCAAAGGACTGAATTAATAAAAAACAAAAATAATAGCTAATTTTAATTATGTCTTTTCTCATTTACTTCTTAAAACTCTACGAGGTAAGATAGTTTTATTATCTTTCTTTCACAGATCAAAAACATAAGCTTAAGGAAATAAAACAACTTACTCAAGATATAATTACTAAATGATAAAACAACTTGAATATGCCTCCATTCATAGCTTGAATCTCTTCTGGCTACCTGAACCTCACACTAAAGTAGCAGTAGTCTTAACTCTGCATTCCCTTCTTTCTCCTACGTGTAATCAAAGCTTCTCTATGCTGTGTCCTATTGCCCAAAAGCTTGATTGGTGGTGTGGCAATGAATTAGTCACAGCAATTTGTCCCAACTAAAATGTAAGCTACTTAATTCTTGCCTCTCCACAAAAACATACTGCCTTCTATTCAGATTAGATATGGAAGAGCCTACAAATAGTACCAAGGGAATATCAGAAATCAAGACTAACCAGAGAGAGAAATATCTTAGTTTGGGGTTTCGCTTTGAGAAACAAAGACCATCCCTTCCTCATCTTAATAACACACATGGGAAGTACTTTCTCTACCTATGATTTTTAAAGACATTGATACATAATTTGGGTGCCAACTGTCTATATGTGCCTCTTCACAAAAGTCGAACAGTGGGAGTGCTAACTACAGGGAGATGTAATAGAGTAATGTAGAGGCAGGAAAACTCATGTAGAAAGAGCTGTGACATGAATCAAATTGTCTAGAATTGTCTTAAAGTATACTTCATAAGAAGTTAATAAAAAGAAGATGGGATGTGATGTAATTCCAAAATATGCTTGAAGAATACTTCTTGTTGGTCTCTCCTAGAGACTCAAAAATATAAAGGCTCTGAGAGGTCCCACAGTAAATGAACAAGTTAGTCTTTTTTCAAGCCGTGTTATCAAATGTAATATCTATTGACATTTTTAGACATTAGGGTTCCACAGAACACATTTTGGAAAATGTGAATGTATTCAGTGAAGAAAAAGAGAAGAAAAGGGAACAGTGATGGATGGATTCAGATCACAAAATTCAGATTCCACTTGGAATCTGGATTGAGTAAAGTGAAACCACGGTGCATCTGGATGGCATTTTAGTCCTCATAGACTGACTGCAGGACCATCCCCCAAAATCTCAATGGATTTACACAAAAGAAGTTGATTTATAACTCATGTGACAATTCAATGTAGTAATTTAAGGGCCCAGGATTCTTGTATCATAAGCTTCCAACATCCCCTTGGGGCCTCAAGTCATCTTCTGGATTCTTACGGTAAAGAGAAAGAACTTGGGAGTGGTGTGCTGCACTTCTTCTCACATTCTACCCCCTAGAACTTAGTCACATGGCCATCCTTTACCACAGAAAAGTCGGAGTAAAAGTGTAGTCTAGGTGCATCACACATAAGAACATCATACAAGTGACTAGTCTCTGTTATAGAAGGAATCGGATTCAGAAGTCAGAAAAATTCGGAGAAAACCTCAGCCCCAGAACCTGGGTTGGATCTGTCCTTCAAACTGTCAAACAAATTTCCCATGGAGAGGAGAGTTTATATTTTTACCTTGGAACTGAGAATCCTGCATTAATGGGCATTAACCTATTTATCCACTTCAAGAAGAAATGGACTATGCTTCCCAAATTCAGAATGAAGGAGCAAGTTCTCCTAGAGATGAATAAACAATGAAGCCGCACCAGCATTTAAGGTTTCTCATCTCTTTCTGGTCAAAGAACAAGCCTTTCTTAAAAATCTAAGACCACAATGTAATGGGAAGAATATGAGCATGTCAATCTATCAGTTTGGTGTACAGAGTTCTCTTTTTGCTTCCTTGACAAAGGTGTTACTAAATATGCCAAGAGCACTTATTAGCACAAGGGACTAGCAGAGATGTTGTATAAATGGACTTTGAAGTGACTGGTAACTCACAATAATGCCTTACATTAATTTCAGTATATATCATATGTCCAAGTCACAGCCTTCACATAGTTGGGTATATTTGCACAATTATTATAAGACTGAGTGCTACAGGATGAAGTGCTTATGAAAGAATTACCATTAATATAAATAGACATTGGTTCACCTAGACAGGGAAGAAATATTGTCAAAGCTCTGCCAGTGGCCTGACATAGCAAGGGACTAAGTAGTATGACAGTCTTATTCACTAGTATGAAATTCAAGTATCACAGGGACAACTCACTTGCTGGAGGCTCCAGGCACACCTACCTAGTTAGTAGGTAAGTGAATGTTGACTTATCAGGGAGGGAAAAAGTAGGATTTGGAAGACAGACTTTCATCAAATGCTGCCGTCAATGAGAAAAATGCTACAGGAACCTCCAAAGCTGTGCTTCAGTTACTGCTCCAAAGCTCTGGGATGGAGATAGTATCACTCCCATCTTACAGATAGGAAAATTGGGAGATTAAGAAGCTTATCCAAGGATACAAAAGAAAATGATGGATAAGAAGCTTGACTCTGGCCTTTCTGGTTCTAATACCTGCCTTTTGCCTACTGCATCATTCTGTTTATCTCCTCTAAATTGACTGAAAGAATCCATGTTGACATGTCCTAATTTCTGAACTATTTCCAACCAAAGATACAATTTCCAAAAATATATCAATGAAAAGCTATCATATTTTGCTATCTCAAAGAGTATTTTTTCTTTTAAGATACTGAATTTCTTTTTGCTAAATAACAGACTATGCCCAGACATTGCCACTTTACTTTATTTAAAGTAATTTCTATAAATTCACACTTCTCTGAAGATGTATTTTAAAACTCCCCTGTTTTCTAGGCTGTTGTGACTATGTCATAGAAAATCAGTTTGAGAGAATCATATCAAACATCTATACAATGGGTTGAAAATGAATCTGTCCTATGTCATGCAAGCCTTATATATGAGATATAAACTATTTATTGAATGAAATAATGACAGAGAACTTTGTATGGCATTTGGAAAATACATGTAAAAGAGAAAAAACCTTGCCATTATTTAATTCTCTCCATTTTTCTGGCTGCATGGTATCAAATAAGAATCAGCAAAATTCACTGGCCATAATAACAGACAATAATCTGATGTGATAACAGGTCATCAATTTCTCTGTGGGTACAAAAAATGTGACCACAATATGAGATACCTTTTGAATGAACACTCTAAATCGACTTATCAGAATGAATATTATCCTTAAATTAGTATATTAAGAGGTTATACTATCATTTCAACAATGATACCATGTTTTCAAGCATTGTGGGATTATCTCAAGTGAAACTGCTTTCATAAAATCAGGGATCAAAGGATAGTGTGGCAGGAGGGAATCCAGTGAATCAAATCCCACTTGAATCTCTTGGGACATGACCCAGGGCCTACCATGGCAGACAGCTCTCATAAGGGAATCTCAGCAGTTGGTGAATGGGAGCAGCTGGCTCCAACTAACATGGCCACAAGGACAAATATGTAAAAACAAACAAACAAATTTAAAAACCACTTTGGCATGTAATAGAGACTCAGCCAAATAGCCGCTTCTGACTGTTCCTCCTCCTAGATCTCTATAAGGATAAAGTGGACCTGTGATCTGCCAAAATAAAACCACAGCAAATTTAAACTCTTCCCTAACCCATCAGCTGGGTCTGAAATATTCTGAGCACATATCCACATAATCTTCCACAAAACTTACCTAGATTCCTAATATTTAGAAAATGTAGAAATTTTCTTCTCCTCCTAAGAACAAATAAACAAACAGGTCTCCAGGTATATTAAAAAACATACTCAGTAGTTATAAAGAAAGAGGAGAGATAGACACATATATATGTATGGATATGTATATATGCAACATATATACATATATATGCATTTATATATATAATGTGAAATTTTTCTAAAGAAATAGGAAAAAAAGTATATACCTCTCTCAATTATGTCAAAGAAATTCAGAAAAACATTCAGTCTAAGTAATGAAAACAACATGAGATCAGCAAATTTTACTTTCAGATTTTAAGATTATATGACTGTAGTCATTAAAATTATAGTGGTGAAAGACAACAGATAATTGCAAGTTTCAGAAGACAGAATTAGAAGATGAACATTCTTCCCATTAATTTAGAAGAGTTTCAGATAATAAGAAAATGAACAAAGGAAGAGAAGAATGAATGACACCAAAAGATAATATGCATTCAATAAGTAAGAATAGAGTAAGTGGATGAAAGCAACCACCAAAGTAGTAACGGAAGAAAAGGTCCTTGAGATAAGGAAGGACTAATTCTCTAGATCTAAGGACTTGCTCCAAGTATAAGGCAAAATTAATAAAATGCACATTCATCAGGAGTCTAAATGTTTCTTATATACATTTCATGTATAAGGAAAATAATGGGGAGCTAGGAAGAAGAAATCAAACCTTACATGACGGTGGAGAAAAACCTTTATTGGCACCAAGATATCCTCGACATAAAATGACAGTGTTTGAAATCTATAAAATTTTGAGAATAAAGATTATGACCCACAATTTTGGTACTCAGTTAAACCATTTATATATGAGGATAGAAAGACTTTCTCAGACATACAAACATTTCCTTAGTATTACATAAACATACATTTCCTTAAAAAGTGAGAAAAAAGTCTCAAAACTTCAAAAATAATACATAAAATTATCGTGAGAAGAATTAGGAAAAAATTGAAAGTAAAAGAGAAAATAAGAGGAACTTGGCCAGTTGTTATTTAATACATTTAAATATAATGCTTTCTTGATTTTACCAAAATATCATATTCTCACACAGGTTTGTCATGACCATCACATGAATATCAAGAGTTATTGATTCCAAGATGAATCCTGATTTCAAAGATATTGTAATGTGAGGAAAATCCATCTTCAAAGTGGAGCTGGCAGGCCCCACTTCTCTCCCCCACACCCAGCATAAACACGGCCACCTGCCAAAATCAGCACTCTGCCAACATTCACTGCCTAACTTGCTTACAATATGTCCCATCCTCACCCCCAGGCTTTAGGGATCCAATCCCTCCAGCCAAGCTTGCCTCAGTGTTGATACTGTAGGTCCCTTCCCACAGAAGACCTGCACAAATTTTTCCAATACTGCATCTCCTGATCACTGTGCTTTGCAGGACCTTTGTCCTGGCAGCAGCTGTAGGTCCCCTTATGGACGACCCATGCACAAATATGTTAAAATTGTGCATCCTAACCTCAATCATGTTGTGGATCCATCCCCCCCCCCCAATACACCCTTGGCCAGAGCGATTTCAAACCTGGGCCACAACCCTGCAAGCTGACAGGGATCTGACAGGGATCAGCACCTCTGAAGTGACTCCTTCCTTGGGACACAGAAAGATCACCACACACACACCAATCAGACTGCAGCCCCAGCAGTGATCTGGGGGCAGACAGCTGATCTGATTGCAGATCTGGTCTACCAACAAAAGCTTCTCAGAGGACAACAAAGAGAAAGCCCCTGCAGTTTGTTACTACTGCATCTCAGGAAAATGCTTGGTCTGACAAAACTCAAGCCCAAGGCATCCACAGACTGCCCACCAACACCACAAGGAATAAACCCTACCCTCAACAGGAAAAAAGAGCCTCTGCAGATGACTGAACTGAAGAAAAAAGCCACTCAGCCAAAACAGCACTGTGCACACAACACACACAGGAAATACCCCTGAAGCACCAGATTCCAATAAACAGAAGACACTGTACTGCAGGGTTGTAGAGGACTTCTTCTTTACAAGGCCACTACTTTCAAGAGTAGGAGATTATAGCTGATTTTCCTAACACAGAAAAACAGAGAATTAGACAAAATGAGGAGACAGGAATATGTTCCAAATGAAAGAACTGTATGAAATCACAGCAAGAGACCTAAGCAAAATGAAGATAAGTAATATGTCTGATAGAGAATTTAAAGTAATGGTCATACAAATACTCACTGGACTTGATAAAAGACCTCAGTGAGACCCTAGCAAAGACATATGAACAAACAAAAGAACCAATCAGAGATGAACATAAATTTGAAATTAAAAGTACACTAGATGAGGGACGCCTGGGTGGCTCAGTTGGTTGGACGACTGCCTTCGGCTCAGGTCATGATCCCGGAGACCCGGGATCGAGTCCCGCATCAGGCTCCCGGCTCCACGGGGAGTCTGCTTCTCCCTCTGACCTTCTCCTCGCTCATGCTCTCTCACTGCCTCTCTCTCAAATAAATAAATAAAATCTTTAAAAAAAAAAAAAAAGTACACTAGATGAAATAAACAGCAGACTTGAGGAAGCAGATTAACAAGTCAGCAACCAGAGGACAGAGTAATGGAAAGTAATTAAGCCCAGCAGGTGAGAAAAAAATATGCAAAATGAGAACAGACTTAGGATATTCAGTAACTCCTTCAAGTGTAATAATATTCACATTACTGAGATTCTAGCAGAACAGAGAGTAAAGGGGGGCACAAAATATATGTGAAGCAATAATAACTGAAAACTTCCTGAATCTGAGGAAGGAAACAGTCTCCAGATCTAGGAGGCACAGTGATCACCCAACCAAATCAACCCAAGGAGATCCACAAGACACATTAGTAATTAAAACTGCAAAAAGTAGTGATAAAGAGAGAATTCCAAAAGCAGCAAGAGAAAAGAAAACAGTTACAAACAAGGGAAACTCCATAAGGCTGAGGATTTTTCAGCAGAAACTTTGCAGGCCAGAAGAGAGTAGCATGATATATTCAAAGTGCTGAATGGAAAAAATCTGCAGCCAAGAATACTTTACCCAGCAAAGCTTTCATTCAGAATAGGAGAAGTAAATAGTTTCCCAGACAAACAAAAGTTAAAGGAGTTCAAGACAACTAAACCAGTCCTATAAGTAATATTAAAGGTAACTCTCTGGTTGGAAAGCAAAGACCGTAAGTAATAATAAGAAAAATAGAAAGCAAAACATCAGTAATAATAAGTAAATTTGTAAAAATCTGGCAAGGGACTCACAAAATAAAAGAATGTAAAGTACGACACCATCTAGCTAAAATGTGGCAGGGAGAGGAGTAAAGAATGGGTTCAAACTTAAGCCACCATCAAGTAAATATAGACTGTTATACATATATATAAGATGTTATGTATAAACCTAATAGTAACCACAAATCAAAAACCAGTAATTAGATATGTAAAAAATAAGGAGAAAGAAATACATGCATGGAAAGGTAACTTACTATGATAGAAGAGAGCAAGAGAAGACAGAAACAGAGTAACTACAAAAACAGCTCTAAAACAAGTAACAAAAAT
Source organism: Mellivora capensis (assembly GCA_004024625.1). Lineage (NCBI taxonomy): Eukaryota > Metazoa > Chordata > Mammalia > Carnivora > Mustelidae > Mellivora > Mellivora capensis. The sequence goes on from PISX010003828.1 coordinate 26,683, forward strand.
AGAGCTACCATATGACCCAGTAATCACATTACTGGGTATTTACCCAAAGAATATGAAAACACTGATTTGAAGGAATATATACACCCCTATTAGTGCAACATTATTTACAATTATTTACAATAATGACAATCATAGAAGTAGCCCAAGTGTCTATCAATAGATGAACGGATAAGGAAGATGTGGTATATACTGGGACACCTAGTTGGCTCAGGAATAGCAAAAATTATTTTTAAAATAATATATAAAAATTAAAGACAGAAAATGTCAGATCTCACAATAAATATAAATGCAATAAATTTATTTTCTTAGCTGACAAAATTTTCCATATATATTAAAAAAAATCTACCTAATATTTACAATAGATACATCCCAAACAAATTAATAGAAAAAGTTTTTTTTTTTTTTAAGAAAGGAAGATTAGAAAAAAGAAGACCTTTATTAGGGTATTAGAAATCAGAAAAAATGCCACCTGACATATTTTTTTCAATTAGTCCCACATCGGGCTCCCTGCTTAGTGGGGAGTCTGCTTCTCCCTCTTCCTCTGCTTCTCCCCTCTGCTTGAGCTCTCACTCACTCACTCTCTCAAATGAATAAATAATATCTTCAAAAAAATGTCAAGAAACAAAGCAGAATCAACAAACTATATCCATTAACAATAAGGCAATAAAACAACCACTTTCAAAGAATAACCTTCATATACACACATTTATAGTAATTTTGAAGTGTGAAATACTCTTGACTAAGTCTTGAATTAAACAGTAATAGAATTTAAATTATAAGCTATTTTAGAAGTTAATAAAAGCAAGAACACAGTTTATCTAAATCTATAGGAAGTCTCCAAGATGTATTTAAAGAAAATTGATAAATTAAAATGCCCACATTAAATGCATATATAGATAATAATTATTTTAAATGGATTATATTTTAGCAAAGTTGCAGGATACAAAATCGACACACGCAAAATCAGTTTTATTTCCATACATTAACAATGAAAAATATGAAATTAAGAAAATAATCCCACTTACAATAAGATCACCGAAAAGAATAAAAGACATAAGAATAAATTTAACTCAAGACACAAAAGTTGTGTACTGAAAAACTACAAAACAGTGATGATGAAAATTAAGGAAGATACAAAAGGGGCGTTTGGGTGGCTCAGTCAGTTAAGCATCCAATTCTTGATTTTGGCTCAGGTCATGATCTCAGGGTTGTAAGACTGAGTCCAGCCTCAGGCTCCATGGTGGGCATGGAGCCTACCTAGGATTCTCTCTCCTTCTCCCTCTGTCCCTCCCTTAACCCCTTCCCTCTGTAAAAAAAAATAAATAAATTTTTTAAAAAAACAATTAAAATAAGAAAAATTAAAGAAAATACAAATAAATGAAAGACATCCCATGGTCGTGGATTAGAAGACTTTGTATTGCCTCAATGCCCATACCACCCAAAGGGAGTTCCAAATTCAGGGAAATCCCTATCTAAATCCCAATGACATTTTTTGCAGAAATAGAAAATAAAATCCTAAAATTCATATGGAATTTCAAAGAATCCTAAATAGCCAAAACAACCCTGAGAAAGCATACTAAACCTGGAGATGGCACACTTCCTGATTTCAAAACATACTACAAATCTATAGTAATCAAAACAGTATGGTATGAGGATATGGAAGAATGGAACTTTTGTGATGGTGGATGGGAATGTAAAATGGAGCATCAACTATAGCAAATAGTATGGAGGTTTATCCAAAAAAAAATTAAAATAGAATTATCATAGAATCCAGCAATCCCACTCCTTGGTATATATCCCAGAGAACTGAAAATACAGTCTTGAAGAGATATTTGCACACCCATGTTCACTGCAACAATATTCACAGTAGACAAGTGTGGAAGCAACTTAAATGTCCATCAGTGGATGAATGTATATAAAAACCTATGGTATATACATATAACAGAATATTATTCAGCCTTTAAAAAGATGGAAATTGTTCCATACACTACACTATGGATGAATCTTGAGGACACTATTCTAAGTAAAATAAGCCAGTGACAAAAAGACAAATACTGCATGATTTCACTTACATGAGGTATCTAAAATAGTCAAACTCGGGGCACCTGGGTGGCTCAGTGGGTTAAAGCCTCTGCCTTCGGCTCAGGTCATGATCCCAGGGTCCTGGGATGGAACCCCACATCGGGATCTCTGCTCAGCGGGGAGCCTGCTTCCTCCTCCCTCTCTGCCTGCTTCTCTGCCTACTTGTGATCTCTGTCAAATAAATACATAAAATCTTTAAAAAATAAATAAATAAATAAATAAAATAAAATAAAATAAAATAGTCAAACTCATGGAACAGAATGTAGAATTGTGGTTATCAGGGACTGGGGGAGGGGAAAGTGGGGAGTTGTTATTTAATGGGTACAGAGTTTTAGTTTTGCAAGAAAAAGTTCTAGAAGCTGTTTTACAACAATGGGCACATAGTGAGAAAGGGAGCAAAACCACAGATAAAGACAAGTGGGTTTGTTTGTTTACTTATAAGAAGATCCTATGTTCAGCTGTGATAGATCATGGCCTCTTGAGTCTCTGGTTCAAAGGTGAGTGACAGCATGTGTCCACAGACTGCATTCTGATTAAATGTATGTAAGAGCTTATATGTGTGCCTTTGTTGTTTGTAATGTATACTTGTAAATTTATATTTCATATATGATATTTTTATTGATTTTATTTTTATTTTATAATTTTCAAGATAAAATGGTGAGTAAATATATAGTAGTAGATAAATAGAAAATTATCTGAAAATCTCTACCAAATTGTTAATATTAGTTATTCTAAAGATGATTAGCTCTCTGGTGGAGGATGATGGTCAATGAAGTGGGAATTTTCAGACTTCTCTCCATATGCTATGATGTTGGAATTTTTAAAAGGTTGCCTTAATCCAGTAATTAAAAATAACATAGAATGGGAAAATCTATACAAAAGAATGGACAAAGCTAAACAAGTTAACAGAGAAAGAAGGATACTGCTGATATTAATAGAAAACAAAGCAGACTTCAAGCCAAGGAGCATTTATTCAACCAAACTTAAGTATCTTCTAGTGCTAAAAAGTACAATTCAAAATGAATGCCAAAAATATTATTCACTAAATAACATAATATCCAAGTACCTAAATGAAGTAAAAAATATTTAGCCAAATCACAACCATATTTAGACATGTTTATCCAGAGACTGGGGCAATAAGAAATGAGGGTACAATGCAAGATTTGAATAAATTATATGCCTACCAGTAATAAGTATAATTTGTATTCTTCAAAAGAAGATACACTCTCTTTTCAAATACTCAAAAAACATATGCCAACATTGTCAAGTACCAGACCATAAAGAAACCTTAATAAATTCCCTAAAGTAGGAACTATAATGTCATTCTCTCCATTCACAATGAAATAATCTTAACAAATTAAGAGTAAAAAGCTAACAAAAACTCATCAAGCCACTTAAAGTTTTTCAGAAGCCCTCTGGATATTGTCAAAGTGAGTCTAATGTTGTAAAATAACCAGTTGCTGAAAACAGTCAAAGAAATATTGAAAAATACTGAGAGAAATTTGCATGACCATATATTAAATACTAAAAAGCAGAACAACTAAAGCAATGTAATTTTCCCGTAGGAATAAACAGACATATCAATTAAACAGAACTAAAAATTAGAATTTAGTGTCTGTTAAAGGTACTTTTGTAGTTTATCAATTTCCTAGGATTTCTGTAACAAATTTCCATGAACTGGGTGGCTAAAACAACAGAAATCTACTGTCTCACTGTTCTAGAGATCAGAAATCTGAAATCAAGTTGTCAGCAGGGCCATTTTCTCCTTAAAGGCTGTAGGCAAGGATGTTTCCTGGCCTCTTCTGAGCTTCTGATAGCTCCTGGAATTCCTTGCTGTTCACTGGCTTGTAAACACATCCCTGCAATCTCCACCTCCACAGTCACACGGCATTCTCCCTGTGTGTCTGTGTCCAAATGCCCCTCTTCTTATAAGGACACTAGTCATTGGTTTAGGGTCCACCCTACTCTGGTATGACCTCTTCTTAAACTGATCACATCCACCAAAGACCCTATTTACTAAAAAGGTCCCATTCACAGGTTCCAGATGGACATGAAGTTTGGGAGAACACAATTCAAGCAGGATGTTTAGTCAATCTACTCCTTGCATGAAGATAAAGAAAACGTAATTCTAACCTAACACCTGAGTAAGGAGGAAGGGAAAGTTCACAATAAGGCTGCTCTTCGGACACCCAAGGCAGAAACCTGACAGTGACTGGAACAGAGGGACTCTTAATTTTATCTTTCTATTCTAACTCAGGCAATCTGGCCTCTCACCACTGTCTTCCTGTGCACATCTGCTTTTTTTTTTTTTTTAATTTTCTATCTACAGGACTTCTCCATGCACATAGGCATCCTCAGTTCCTGCGTAAATGTTCTCAGTTCCAAGCACACACAGGGACTACCTCTCAGTCTCCATTCCAAATTCCAAAGAGAAATATGACTAGCTCAGGGCATGAGGACACAGCGGCTCACTTCTATGGCTTGGGGGCAGTTTCCAGAGAAATGGGATCATTGTGAACTGAGCAGTTTCTTCTCAAAGTCTCTACTAGCATAGGTATCATTTTAAACCAATAAGGAAAGGATAACTAATTTACAAAACTCTTTGGGAGAAGGATATAACAATTTAGAAGGAACATGATATAGCCCTGCCTTGCATCTTAAATCACAGGGAAATTAAAAATTAAATTTAAAAAATTTAAATATGGGAAAAGAACAGATGAATATTTATGTTAGTTTGTATTTTTTTAAGTATTTTGAATCATTCCTCAAGTATAACAACACATACATTACTTACATATTATTTTAAAGTGTTAGTTACAGATTTATGATATTACTCTATGTATCTTCATAAAAATATTTCCAGGAATTTCTCAAGCATATGTATTAGTATATATTATTTTTAAAGTTGCAGATTACTCTGGGCTCAAAGAGTGAAAATTTGTTACCAATGATATTTTCTTTTAATGTGCAACGCTCAATTCTTTGAAAGATTTTCACATACTATTTAAGGTAATATCTTTATCATTGGAATTTAGTGTTTCTCAAGATGATTATTTTGAAAGAGAATACAATTATTTAAATGTACAAATATCAGTGAGGCTATTTTTAAACATAATTACAAAACAGTTTGCACAAACCTCACCATTTCATGTTTGTAGAAATTACTGTTTCTCTATTACAGTGGTTTTTGTTTTGGGGGGGGTTTTTTGAGTGCTCTGTTGTTACTTTAAGTAACTATGGCCTCATGAAATGACTCTGCAGTGTTAAAATAGTTGCTTCTTCATTTAAATGAGATTGTTCTAGAAAAATGTACATTATATTCACTTAATGGAAAAGCTATTCAATACCCTAGTTATAATAAAGCCTCATTTAGAATTTTCAGAGGAGAGAATTCTTATAAATTTCATTTCTCATTAAATAAGAGTATCCTTAAAATACTTTTCGATTAGCTTTTATTATTGAAACATTTTGAGAATTGGATTATTCCACCTTCCTAACTTAATAGTTGAGTAAAAATAGACAAAATTATATATGTCTTTGATCATTTAGGACCCTCCAACATGGGGCACATAGTAAGCATTCAAGAGTATTGCCTGAATGCGTAAGAGATTTTGCATTATTATTAAAAATGATTTGCATTGACTGGCATTCTGAATAAGAATATAATAAAGCAGTATTGAATGAATCTATCTTATCTGTAGTATATTCCTCTAAAACTTATTTCTTAAATAGGTACTTTGAGCATATTTCCCATTTTTTTCTCTTTCCTGTAGGTTGAGAATGGAAAACTCTAGTTAAATTGAAATACTGGGGTTTTTTAAATTTCCATTAATTAATACTTGATAGCATTTAACTTGTTTTTCTACATTTGAATCTGAACTAATTAAATAATCCCAGCAGCGGACTATTTTTTTCCTTCAACTTAAAGTGTCCAAAATAATAGATGCGAAAGTATGCAGCAGATTGTAATAATGGTGTAACACAAAAAGGTATTATTCAAAATATTATTAATAATAATAATACTTAACCTTTACCGGATATTTAATAAATCCTAGGTATTGAGCTAACTGCTTTATATACATTGTCTTATTTACTCCCCACATCATCCTCTGAGATAAATAGTATCATTATCACCATAAGGAACCTGGAGATTAAGACTAAAGGCCTAAGAGTCTAAACCCTGGAGGCAAGGCTGTAGGAAATGAATGGCCAGTCTATTTATGCACGTCTGTTTCTTTGTACCCTTAGGGCTCCAAAATCAGCTCAATGCAAGAAGTACTAAGAGCCAAACCTCCCCTGATCTAGATAAATCTGTACAGAGATAACAACACAAGCCTTGGCCCATCAAACCACAAAACTAAATGAATTGAAAACACGTTTTTTAAGACATGTTGAAGCTTTCATAGAAGGTTTCTGGTGAAGAAAAATGGGAATCCACTTGGGACTGAGTACACTATGGTGACTGTGCTTTCAGTTCCATGAATTCAAATATCAAAACTAAAAATACAGGAAAGCAGAGGACGTGTAAAACATTCCCAGCCAACTGTTTCCTGACTGCTGACAGTAGGATGGAAAGAACTTCCAGTGAAACAACTTCTTGTTGTTCAACAAAATAGCTCTTGATTCTGTGAAGAGAAAAACAGCATCCTCTCTTTACTGTGATGAAACTGAACCAGCAAAGAGGTAGGTATTTGCCCAGGTTTTCTTCTCCAGGTCACCTGAACAAATGTCACAATCTCAAAAGTGAAAAGGAAAGTAAACCCCCATTTCCATTTGACGAGCTCTCGTTTCATCTATGTTGATTTAACATTTGGAAACCTTATTATACTTTGCTATTTAATTCATTTATTACCATTATATTAATTTTGGAGGAGGCTGTCATATTCTATTTTCACCCAATAAATCACAATGAAATGATTAAATATCTTATACTTAGCAATTAACAAAGGACTTTGATCTTTTCTGAAATCATTCAGAAACTGCCAGTATAATGATAACACACACTTGAGTGCTTTCAAATCAGAAAAGTCCCTGAAAGAAAAGAGAGAGAGACACACACACACACACACACACACACAGAAAAGAACTTCTGTTTTAAATTAAAATGAGAACTGGATTTCTGAGGGCATGTGCACATTAATTTTAAAAGGCCTTGACTTCTTTATCAGGTGGCATTATTGAAGCCACTGACTTGTTTTTAAAAAGGAAAGGGAAAGAAATAGCACACATTTGGGGACTCTGGAATTAACAGATTGGTTTGATAGCCGAGGCATGCTGCATTCATTTACTTTTGTCTGCTAAATGGCTAGATAAAACTAAATGGAGTGAGCAATTTGGTAATCTCAACTCCTTAGACTACCATATATATGTAAATGTATTATCACATTAGAGGAATATTTCTTATCATGCCTGTGTACCTCGCAGCGTACAGGTGAAGAGAACCATTGTGCTCCCAGAGAAAGGTGAATCTTGAAAGCCAGGCGGTAGCCTTGGAGTGTTTGCCTCTAAAATCCAGGAAATTGTGCCTTGATTTGCTTTTCCTGTTGTTCAGGTCCCGTAAAGCCCTCCCTTCAGTGCCGTCCAAGTTGGCAGATTCAAATATCAGAAAGACATTCTCACTGCAAAGGCATTGAGTTTGATTCTAAACATATCTAGTTTCAAATCCTGCATATAATTACTAGCTATTTACCTACAGGAAAATTTCTTAATCTCTTTGAACCTCCCTTTGTTTTGGGAATTGTAAACCTATTCTGCAAGGACCAGAGATGTTGGGTAGTACATGTATAATATATGTACAGTAGATAGATGTGTATATGTGTGTGTATATGAATGTATAGGTATGTGTGTACATATATATATGAACATATATAGATATATGTGTATGTGTGTATATAAGAACACACAAATATATACATATAAATGTAGATAGAAGACTTAGTTTAATGTGCCTGACCTAAGTCAAAATCAATAACTAGCAGCCAATAGTAGTAGTAGCATGAGACAATACTGTAGAGAAGTTAACAGTTTAAGTTCTGAAGTCAAGTAAACCTGACTTTGAATCCTGACCCCACTACCTAATAATCTTGTAACCATGAACAAAGCAATTTAACTATTCTGTGTGTCAGTTTTCTATCCTATAAAATGGAGGGGAAAAAAATCCCTTACCAACCAGAATTTTATGGAGATTAAATTAAATCATGTACATAAAATATTTTGCATAAAGCCATCAACTGATAACTTTTTAAAGAAATAGCTACAGATTCTGGGTTAGAATAATGTTTTACCACTTGTTCTATCTCTGATTCCCTGACCTGAAAGGAATGTTCAGTACACATTTCCTGAATGGTCCTTTAATTGATAGATCATGTCTCATGGATCAGATATGAGGTACCAGCACTCTTACTCTCAGCTTCCTTTTTTCCCCCATATATCAGATCAGCAGTGTTAATTTACAGCCTGACTCTATATTTTGATTGATGTGGTAGCCTTAGATTTGAATGCAGACAATAAACCGTCACAATTGGTCTTGGGATACCATCAGGCTCCCCTGACACTGTTAAGATTAACTTTCTGGAGAATCCTAAAGTGTAGGAGGAAATGAAAAGAGAATACAAGATATTCTCACCAAGATACACTAGCAGGGTGGTGTTGGGCAAATTGTTTATCTCTTTAAGCTAGTTTTCTCGTCTATAATGTAGAGAGAATTGATTATAGGGCCTTTTCAGTATCTAAAATCCCCATGGCCCTCCTTAGGAATCCTGAAGCTCTCGTTTACTTTGGAGTTACAACTTTCTCAGCTAGGTCTGTAATCCATCTCAAATTAATTTTTTAGTGTGGTGTGAGGTAGGGAAGGAGGTTAATTTTGTTCAATATCCAGTTATTCCAGCGTCATTTGTGAAAAGTGCCTTCCTTTTTTTTCCATTAAATTGTCTTGGTGCCTTTTTGGAAATCAATGACCATGTATGTGGATGTCTATTTCTGGATTCTCTGTTGTGCTCCTTTGATGTATTTCTCTCTTCTTTCATCCATACCATGCCATCTTGATCATAGTAGCCTTACTCTGTCTATTCTGTATCCTATGGATTTCTATATGCATTTTTAAATCAACTTGTCAATTTCTACTGAAAAATCTGTTGAGATTTTTATTTAGGTTGTATTGAATCTGTAGGCCAATTTAGAGGAAATTGACATCTTAAAAATATGTAGTCTTCTGATTCAAGAAATGATATAGCACTTATGTCGTCTTTTATTTCTCTCAGCAACATTTTGTGGTTATTAGTAGAGAAATCTTTTATATTTTTGTTTAATTTCTAAATGTTTTTGCTTGATTGCTGTTATAAATTGATTTTTCTTAGTTTTGTTTTTCAATTTTATGCTAATATGTAGAAATCCAATTGGTTTTTGCACACTTGTCTCGAATCCTAGAAACTTACTATCTTATCTTACTAATTCTAGTAGGGTTTTCTTCCTTCCTTCCTCCCCTTATTCCTTCCTTCCTTCCAGGGTTCCTTGGTAGAGATAGTGCTACTTCTTCCCTTCCAATTCTTGTGATTTTACTTTTTAAAACTTACTTTGGTGCACTGGCTAGTATCTCCAGAGCGAACTGAGTAGAAATAGTGAAAGCAGATACTCTTGTGTAGTTTCTCACCTTAGGAAGAAGCATTTAGCTTTTCACCACTAAGTATATTATTGCCCGTTTTGGTTTGTCTTGTCTCACTGTAGATCCTTTCATTAGACTGAAAACAATCCTTTCTGTTTCTATATTGAGAGGGTTTTTTCATGAATTAATGTTGAATTTTGACAAACGCTTTTCCTGCATGTATTGATTTCATCATATGGCTTCGTTCTATTATTCTGTTCATGTCATGAATTACATTGATAGATTTTTGAGTGGTCGAGTGATAGCTCAGTCTTGCATTCTTGGGAGAAAGCTTACTTAGTCATGTTATACTATCCTTTTCATATATTTTTGTATTCGATTTGCCAATATTTTGTCAAGGATTTTCACATCTATGTTTATGAGCTCGTTATTCTGTTATTCTTTTCATACATTTTTGTATTTGATTTGCCAATATTTTGTCATGAATTTTCACATCTCTGTTTATGAGACTTATTATTCTGTTATAGTTCTGCTATTTTTTGTACTATCTTTGTGAGGTTACTATTGGGGTTATACTACCACAAAAAAAAAATAGAGAAGTGTTCCTCTCTAAAAAGTGTCTGCATAAGAATAATATTATTACTTCTTTAAATATTTGATAAAATTTAACACTGACATCATCTGGCTTGTGGTATTCTTTTGGGAAGCTTTAAAAATAAATTCCATTTTTAAAACAGATACAGAAATATACATATTTTCTATTTCTTCCTGTGTATGTGTTGGTAATATTTACATTTTAGGATAGTTTAAATTTAATCTAAAGTTGTTGAATACATAATCTCTTCTTATTATCATTTCTCTGGTGGTTTCCTTCTTGACCCATGGGTTAGGTAGAAATGTGTTTTTTAATATTCAAATATTTGGAGCTTTCTGGATATGCTGTTACTACTATTTCTGGTTTAATTGTGTTGTTATCGGAGAACATACTCTTATTAATTCATTTTTTTTAAATTTATGTGACTTGTTTCATAGTCTAGCATATGGTCTATCTCAGTAAATATTCAATATGCACTTAACAAAAATGTTTAATATGCAGTTGTGGAATGTTGTACAAATTACACATATCCTTGTTGATTTCTTTTTCATTATATAACTTACTGAAAGAAGTAATTTAAATTCTCCACTATAGGTCTTTCTTCTCCCTTCAAATATGGTTGCTTTTGCTTCATGTATTTTTAATCTCTATTATTTGGTGTATCCACATATAGGATTACTATGTCTTCCCAGTGAGTTGACCAATTTATTAACCGCATAATGTCCTTCTTTATCTCATAATATTCCTTGTCTTCAAGCCTACTTTGTCAATATTATCATAGTTGTACTAACTTTCTCATGTTTATTGTTACATAGTTACATACATCTTTTTCCATCCTTTTAAGTTCAAACTCTCTGCACTTTTGTATTTAATATGTATCTCTTGTCAATAGCATAGAGTTGGCTTTTGCATTTTGTTTATCCAGTTTGATCATCTCTGTCTCTTATGTGGCACTTATAGTTAATGTAATCATTAATATGATTGGGTGTAAGTCTACCATTTTGGTCTTTGTCTACTACTTAACACATGTCTTTGTTATGGATCATCCAATGTTGCTAATTTTATGCCTTCTTATTGGTTAATTAAATTGATTTTAGGGGTGCCTGAGTGGCTCAGTCAGTTAAGGGTCTGCCTTCAGCTCAGGTCATAATCTTAAGGTACTAGGATCGAGCCCAGGGAACAGGCTCCCTGCTCCACAGAAAGTCTGTTTCTCTTTCTCCCTCTGCCCCTACCCCCTGCCCAGCTGGTGTGCTCTCTCTTCCTCTGTGTGTCTCTCAAATAAATAAAATCTTGGGATGCCTGGGTGGTGTGAGTATATATATATATATGCATATATATATGCATATATATACACATATATATGTGTGTGTGTGTGTTTACATATAATATTCTCCATTATGGCAGAGACATTTATTCCTCACAAAATATCTGAGACCTACTCATATTTCTCAGTTCTCTTGCAATTAAGCAGGTCATAAGCTTGTAAATTTGTTATTTCCAGGCAAAACACTCAAGATCAGGTATAAGGCCTCCATTAGCAATCTTGCTTTGCAATCACAAAGGCCATATATTTCACCTACAAGATAGTGGAGACTCTGTCAGCCTAGATCCATAAATGACTCTGTAGAGCAAATTTCTTTCCCCTCCTCATCCTCTGACCTGCACTGGACTACAGACAGAGCATGATATAAACTTATGTTTTATTAGTCTAGTGAGATATGACAATAATTTGTTACTTCACCTAGCCTAGCCTAACAGACCTGCTGATTTGAAATTATATACCAAATTATTACAGAATTATATGCTTTTTAGGATATTCTTTCTATTTTATTGATCTATATGTCCTGATACCAATACCAAACTTCTGATTTTTGTAGCTTCATAATAAAATATGAAGTTTGCTGGTGAAAAAAAAATTGTCATTATTCTTCTTTTCAAAAATGCTAGTATATTCTCATATATATCATCCTTATAAGTCACCTTTAACTTTAAACATGTTCCCAAAGAGTCCAAATGGGCCTCAACTTATCCATCTATTTAACTAAATTGAGACTTCTTATCTATGGACATATTAACTATATCCATTTGTTGGCCCTGTTTATATCCCATAGTTTTATAGTTTTATATAGCTTTATAGTTTTCTGCATTTAGATTCTGCACTTTATATAAGTTTTTTCCTCTGAGTTTTTTAGTACTTTTTCTTACTATAGTAAATGATACATTTTTACCATTGTATATTCTTATTGGTTATTTAACATAAATATTCTTGACCAGAACCTGTATATAGCCTTATTTACTACATTGGAGTTTTCCTCATGGCTAAGTAACATCCTACATGATGTACATACAATTCATAGAATTATGCATTCTGTATGCCTCCTTGGGTAAGGCACCAGAGTATAGAATAATTTTTGAAAGCATTTTGTTGTTGTTGTTATTATTGTTGTTGCATTGTTTAAAACTTGAAAGGGACTTTAGGATCACCTGGTCAGCTTCTCTCATTTTTTTATGTGAAAAAATAAAGTCTATTTCAGAGAAAACACTTCAGTATCAAGGACATACTGATTTCAATTTAACATATATTTACTGAGCACTTGCCATATATCTGATATCCTGATTCCAGGGAACTCAACGTATGCCACAATGTAAACTGAGAAGGGCATGTAGTAGCAACACAATAAATATTTGATTGATTTGACTGCTTTATTTTGAAAAAAAATGTCATTGCTAGAGGTCATTGCACATCAGATTCATGGAAGACAAGCACTACAGTCTTCAAAGTTATTTGAGTGAGATTCTGCATCATTTCATAGTCCCCACAAAGTCCTCTGTGAATTTCAGAAGGGAAAATCTACCATTGTAAGTGGAAAAATATATAGCTCGATGTTTGGAGCTCCTGCAGGAAGTAGGTGAAAGGATTTCTTTTCCCTCTTAGGCTTCCTGAAGTATTTTCCATCTTGCAATAAATTACACATGGTTCTCTGGCCCCAGGAGCCTACTTTTCTAAGTTTGTTTTTAAACATGGCAGGGGTTTGCAGACAGCTGCCACTAGAAACATCTATGACTTTATTCCCTTCAGTTAACAGCTGAGTACATTAAGACATAGCAGTACTTTCCCAAGGGTTATATCCAAGCCAAAGGAGATTAGGACAAGACTCCAAGACTCAACTAATGCACACAAGAGTTAGCACAAGTTAAAAATAGAAATTAATTTGTAAGAAACTAAATTAAGAACCATGGATAAATAAGACAGTGTGGGTTGGGAAGGAAAACTAGGATATACCAAGCAAAATCTCTGGCCTTAAATTTATTATGTAATCAAGGCTAAGACCACATCCTTAGTAGTTCAAGTCTCAACTCTTCCATTTGCTAGTTATGTGATCTTTGCATTTTATTTAACCTCTCTGAGCTCTGCTTTCCACATCTGTAAAATGAAGATAACATTATACCTACTTTAAAAAAGTTTCTACGAGGGTTATATATGACCCTTGGCAAATATGTGCCATGGTACACAGTAAGTCTCAATTAAGTAATGGAGACCTAAGGACAGCAATTGAATACTGACAGATAACAGTCCGACCCAGGAGAGCAGTAATTATGCTCCTGTGTTTTTAAGTCAATAGTATGAGGGCTAGTTTTAAATCAACCAAAATGAGAGCTTCTTCAAGCATCATTCATTTTAATTCTAACTACTTATAAGATAGTATGCTAGGGAGTGTGGATCACAAGGATGAAGAAGGCACAGTTTCACCTTCTAATATGTACTAAATCTAAGAGGGGGAAAGGACTATCACTCAGGAATACAAGGAATTGTAAGAAGTACCATATGACCACCGATGAATTCTCTAATCTCAGAAGGAGAGTGATTATGCTGGTTGATCTGATCAGGGAAAGTTTCAAGGAGGAGGAAATATTTATAAACTCAAAGAGTCAATAGGGTTTTGGGAGATGGAAATGACTGCAGGTAGTTGACTGAAAAAAATGAATGAAAAGAAATAGGGCCAGAAACAAGAAGTGGAGACTGAGTATATATTCATTCACTTACTTATTCATTCATGTGATAAATATTGGATATTTTGGGATCAAAGAATTTTTAGTTTGGTGAGAATATAGAACATGTGTGGAAGTCAGGAATACATCCCTGAACAGGGATGTTGGACTCTAGGTACGGAGGACATATGGTATCCACTAGGCTATGGTCCCACATATGGAAGAGTCGGAGGATCCTTGTGAATGAGAGAATAATCAGAAATGATTGGATTTCTGCTTCTGAGTAATTACTCCATAGTTTGATGTTTCTTAAAGGAATCCTGGTAAGAGGTGATAAATGTCTAGGTTTGAGGGTGGCAGTAAGAATATTCTGGAGGACAGTTGGCACACTGATTACTAGTTGGAGAAGGGCATAAACCCAAAGTAAATTAAGTTCGTCGCCTGTGTGACTCATAAAATAGTTTTATTATCAAGTTTCAAGTCAGAAAAAAGCTGATGGGGGGAAAATATGGAAGGAATGTTGATGCCAAAGTCAAATGAACACAATAGTTTTAAAAGTTTTCATGGGGAAACCTGAAGAAGACTTGTGATAAATAGAATCACCAAGGAAGTAGAGAAGGGGAATGAGGACAGAAGCTTGGTGGATGCCTATTCCTCCCAGGTATAAAAAAGAAGAGAAATCAGTGGAGAAGCAGCTAGAGACACCAGAGGAAAACTTGAAGAGCTCAGGGTCCCCTAAGTAAAAAGAAATTTCAAGAAGTAGATGATAAGCCATACCACAGTTGTCAATGGATTGAGGATGAAAAATGATGAAAAATGAACATGAAATTTAGTGATTAGGAAGTCATGGGTGACCTTCAAGAAAACAATTTTAGAAGACAGGAGAGATCAAATGCAGATTGCAAAGAGTCAGTAGGTCAATACGCTATTAGAAAATGGTGCTTGAGAATGGATTGGTTTTGTGAAATTTGGCAGCATGCCCCAAATGGAGTTACAAGAAGAGCCCATGGCCAATTTTATCTGCAGTAATAATTCTTTAATATGTTAACTGCTTGCATCATTTTTGTTCAAAGTACTTTAATTCACATTACCTAATTTTATTCTCACAACCACTTTGTAAGGCCAGGAGGTCAGGCACTAGTTTCCTCAGTCATGGGCTAGACGGGTGGTAGGTGTGAAGGAGAGCACTTACTGAATGAGCACAGGGGGTTGTAATGTAAGTGACGAATCACTAAATTCTACTCCTGAAACCAACACTGCACTGTATGTTCACTAACTAGAATTTAAATATAAATTTGAAAAGAGAAAAAATAAGCAAAAAGAGATCAGAGATATTAAGCAATTTATGCCAGGTCACACAGCTAATAAACAGGGGCAGGCCAAAGACCCAAGTCTTCTGTCTCTTGGTCTGACACTATTTCCATTGCTCCAAACCAAATGTACAGGGACCTATTGGCAATATGTTACCTGGCAATGAAAATTTCAAACCACATATAAAGCCCATATGAAATGAAAAGAACACAGTACGTCAGAGACAAGGTATGTTATTCTTTTTCCAGCACCCTAGAGAGGGTTAATTTGAATTTTACTTTCCTAGCCAGAAACCTTTTTGCAATGAGGTCAGGATTTGAGATTATCTTTCTCTCATCTTTTCCTCTTGAGTAGCCAGCCAAGGATAACCATCACTTGGTCAGTGTCTTGATTCACCTGCTGCCTTTCTATCATCCAGGAAGTAGATAATGACTCCAACTTCCTGAATGCCTCAAATCCCATTTATTTGTTGCTTAATCTACATTGGAATCCTCACTCTTTTCTCTGATGTCTGCAAGATGCCTAAAGACATGTCTTATTGGTGATGACAATAAAAGTTTCTGGATATTCAGTCAGGAGGAATGAGTTGGCAGTGAACTTTACTAGGATGTTTTCCTTAAGGAGATCATCTAACTTTTCTGCATTGACGCATGATTTCTCAGTTCCTCCCACTTCTCCCTTATCCTCTAATTCTTAGCCATGATTACTAGTTGATGCATAATTTTTAAAACAGGCAAATGAACCAAAATATTCCATGGACACCATAGCCCTCCTCTTCATGGATAATCTCAGAGAACAAGTACCTTTGGCTGAAACAAGGCCATCATATACTAGATTCTTCTGGAAATTCCTGAGTCATGAGATAGAATTACAACATCTATGTATTTCTGAAGATGGTCTTTCATGCTCCAGGAGCCATTGGTTCACAACAAATTATGAACTGTATTTTCATCATGGATCTCAGTACTACGCAGATATTTGTATGCTCTCATTGTCTTGGCAGCCCAATTGTTGTCACGGACTGCTCCCTCAATGAGTCAAAGTTTAAGGACTTTTAGTGGAAGCAGTGGCCTACTGGCCCAGGAGAGCACCTAGTTGAGTTGTGGGGGAAGGTGCTGGTGGATGAGACTTCCAGACAATGGGGTTCTCTTTGTTCTTTGCTCATCATCTGCCATTGTGCTTCAGGTTTCTGAAGAACATACACCTTGGAGAAACATGCTACCCTGGATACACGTACATCTATTATTCCTGAACATGGACTCTGACCTGGATGCTTACCAATTCACCTCCCCAGGGAAGCATGTGTGACCCACCTGGGTTCTCCACCCCTTACCCTTCTCTTTTAAGGCCACCGACTAGACTAAAAGGCTTGTTCCATAAAATTGTCCTCAGTATCCCATCCCTTTCCTGCTAGTCCTTTGCTAATGGCACAGGAGTTAAAATGCTAGCTTTTCAGAACCTATTCATTAAGTATCTACTGTGTGCTCAGTCTGAGCACACTAAATGAATAAAAATCATTTAGCCTTGGGATGCCTGGGTGGCTTAGTGGGGTAAGTGTCTGCCTTTGGCTCAGGTCATGATCCCGGGTCCTGGGATCCAGCCCTGCATCAGGCTTCCTGCTCAGTTGGGAACCTGCTTCTCCCTCAGACACTGCATCCAATTGTGCTTGCTCTCTCTCTCTCTATCAAATAAGTAAATAAAATCTTTTAAAGAAATCATTTAGCCTCACAAAAACCTCACAAGGCAGGTATTTTCCCATTGAACTGATGGAGAAACCAAGATCAAATGAAATAAAGTATCTCGTCAAAGGTCCCAGGGTCACTTGTAAGACAGCCTGTATTCATGGCCAGGTCATCCAGTCCCTGAGCTCTCTTAAAAACCATGCTCTTTGTCAGGTTAAAGTATGGGTTTGGGCAGGGATGCTGGGCTTGTGCAGTCTGGACAGCACACAGAAGTGTTTGTAGAGGAGCCTTGGGGAGCTGAAAATCCAACCTGCCCTCTGCTCACACAGCTGGGAGCCACAGGGCTGCATTTACCCAGAGCAGGAAGCAGCAGCCAAATCTAGGGATCAGCCATACCTGATGTTGGATCCTGGCTCTGTCCTCACTAGCTCAAAAAAGAGAATAACTATAAAGTGCTTAGCATGGTGCTGGCAAAGAACACATGCTCAATAAATGTGTTTTTATGTTAGGCACTAAAATGCCCAATGATATTACATTTCTGCTTTTTCCCTTCTCTGCTCCCTCAAAAGCAAAACCATAAACTACGTAGGTGGTCTTTAGAAAGACACATCACTTTAAGGCATTAGTGGTCGCTCCCTTCCCCAAGTAGAGGGACAGAGAACTCCCCTGGAGTCATTGCCATTAGAAGAGCAAGAAGGTAGTGATAATGTTAGGGAAAGAAGCTTCTTTGAGCTCTTCATTTTCACAGACGGCATCAGCATAGCCACCCTTAAAACAGGAGGTTGTGAACGTCACAGCTATGAAAAGGAAATGCAACAAGATCTTTCTGTGTTTGGACTATTGAAAACTACATTCTGTCTGACTCCTAAGAGGGAAAGGAGACTAGGATCCAAATGGGTGCAGTGGCCCAGCTACCTGGAGGCTTAAGAGATAACTCTGGACAGAATAAAACTGCTAAGAACCAAGAACCATAACTGTGGGACCCTAAGTAAAGCAAGGGGTGCTTTTGAAAAATTAGGCACTGAGGAAATAGGTTCAACTCTCTCAAAGGAGCCAAGACCTGGTTCGTCAGCTTCCAGATCATTTCCAGACTACTCAAGACCAGCTGTCAACCCAATAAGCAACCCCATAAGGCAGTGATAAGTAATAATCAGAGTGTCCCCTCTTGCATGTAAAAGTCTGAATAACCTTCACGTTCTTCCTGCTCCTACAATCTAATTTGTGGCTCTTGGAAACGTGAAGAGATGGTGACTTCAAAGAAAAAAAAAATGCCAAACTTCCTACTATTCTGACAGAGAACTCAAATAGGATTTGGAAGAAAAATAAAAGAGAGGTAACCATATTTCACTCAAGGTTTGGGGAGTCATTCTTATTATTTATGACTACTGTTATTATTTGTAAGGATAAAGAGGGGCCAACAATAGGTGCCTCATGAAGAAAAAGCCCAACCCGACTTCCTATTTTCCAAGAGAAATGAGAAAAAAGAGCCAAGCCAGGGTAAGAACTATTATCCCCTTCATGTCTTCCTACTGGAGGCTCCACCAGTATGGTGGCCTTGAGTGTCCATGAGGAAGCGAGGGGAGACTGTGAGGTTAACAAACAGAAGAAGAAACTTCAATCTAGGAATAGTTGTTTCTGAAAATGTGCCAATTCAGGCAACATAGCAATGACTAACTCTCAAGCTCTATTCAGATTAATAGAATTACATTCAGAGGTCCTAAATGAAACAGTGTCCACTCTCATCGCTGGGAGAATTAAATTAATGCCAATAAGGGTAATTAAATGTATAGATTTCTCCCATAGAAGACCCCTAGGTTTCCAGCACAAATCAGTGCTTTTCCTTCTGCACTCCTCCCGGAGTGCTCTCTACTTAGAGACAGTCGGTCTGAGTGAATTCCTCAGGGAGGTTTCTGCTATGGATCCTATAAGCAGAAATTGAGTTTATAAGACTCCAACTTTTTTTTCAAAGTCCTTCCCCAGCTATTATTTCTACTAGTTATAACAACCGTGTGACATGGGCCAGACGTCTGATGAGGACACTCAGGCACAGAGAAGTTACACCCTTTTTCAGAGCCTGCACAGCTGCTGGGTTTAATGATAGACATGAAATTGGAACCCAGCCCCTCTCTTGCCAGCCCCGCCTTCTGATGGCAGCACGCTGTGTTTGCAAATAAGAAAAAATAAGTGAAGAATGACTGTGTTGTTGTTGAAATAGATTATTTTTCCCAATAAACAGAGAACTAAGGTGCCAACCACAGAAGTGGGATAAGCATGTTGTTCTGAGGCTCTACAAATCATTCATTATTTATAAAACAAGGCAGAGCACAAACAAATAGCTACATCTTTACCATTTATTAAACGCTTCCTGTATGCACTGCAATACAGTATACACTGTATGTATTTTCTCAATACTTAACCTCGTGAGGAAGCTATTATTCTCCCCACATTACAGATGAAGAAACTGAGACTCCAAAAGCTGAAATAACTTGCTCTAATAGAGAACTAAACATTGTGTGTTTGAGTCTTGGGTATCACACAGGATTCTGCACTCATGCTGGATGGCACCCCTCACACTTAGCTTGGGAGTGGAGTCATTAAGAACCTCGCCCTTGCCTGCCCAGAAAAGAGCTGCTGTCGAGCTTCCACTGTCACTGAACTATTGCAAGACCAGGAGCAAATGGCCTTCACAGTGTCTGGCTGTGGCCTAAAAGCTCCCGTAGGCTTTGGCACGATTGCAGAGCATGTTCACAGTGTGGGTTCTGCATCTGGGCATAGTTGTGATGTGGCAAGTCTGCCACCGGGGCCCTTGGCCTCTGGTCAAGTGTCCCGCTCACTCCCTTTGGGAACCAATGACTTCACACAAGATTTAGTCTCTTTTGAGCTTGTTTTCAAGAAAGGCTCTACTTCCATTCTAATTAAAGTATACAACATCCAAAAGGAATTAGGAAATTTATTCTTTTCAGGAGCATATTTAGGGAAAAGGACATAAGCTCCAACATACAAAATCTCAGAGGTCCAAGTGGCCACCTCGACCACCTGAAATTCCATACCGGATTGTGAGGGGGAGACAATCATACTGCTCCTCCAATGGATGGGGACATTTTAGGCATCAGGAGGAAAGTCTATTTCCTTTATTTATCATTAATGACATTGCCTTGAATGTCTATCTGTATGTAAGTAACCTGAAATAGTCCTAACCCCCACCAAATGTTTTTGGAATAAACACCACTAAAAACTTGAACTCTGAACTGAACCAAATTCAATGATTATATTTTGTCAACTAATAAAGAATATTTTAAATGCTTAACTTTTAAGGGGTCATTTTTTAGGTCATTCAGAAAGACGGCCCCTCTGCAGCCATGTTTATGACTCCCACTGATTCAATATTGCAGTCATCTGATCCAATAGGAGCCAATCAGATCCCATCTCCTGGTGAGTTGCATCACAATTAAAATTCTATTGGAATACAGATTCTCTCCAGGCCTGTGAGCAAGCTGTCTTTCCACGCATGAGAAAGTCACCCTACAGGGAGAGGGGAATGGAGGAGAAAGCAGGAATGAGATACCGACACAAGCCCTCCCTGGGTTCTGGGGCTTTCTTTCTGGGTTCCAGACCCTTACTGAGACCAGGTTCCAGGGCTCTGAAAGATGCTCCTAGGTTTGCATAAGAACCAACCAAAATATGGTGGAAATGGAGAGTAAGAGGTAATTTTCTTACACTGGTTTTGTTAGGTAAGTTTTGAAGTTTTGATCACAGAACGATAGTGTAAGAAAGTGATTAAAAATTTGTCATGTCAGTAAGTTTTGAATCCCAGGGCTGTCATTAGGACAATTTATTCCCTTTGAAGTCCAGGATCCCCATTTATAAAATGAGAATTATGACTCTAACCTCATAAGGTTGCTGCAAAAGTTACCTTACATATATATAGTGAGTGAGTTTTGCGTCAATAATTAGACCACAGGCTATTGGAGAAAAGCCCCAGAAAGGGGAAAGGTCATATTATGGAAGGTCTTATGTGTTATGCTAAGAAGGTGAGACTTTATATTTCAGTCAACCAAGTAAAGGGCTTTGTATTGGGACATGTAAGGTCAAATTTGCATTTTAAAGAGATCACAGAGGGAGTACTGGGTAGGGAAATTTGGAAGAGAAATAGGGCACCCCAGTGGCTTAGTGGGTTAAGCTTCTGCCTTCGGCTCAGGTCATGATCTCAGGGTCCTCGGACTCTCTGCTTGGCATCCCCGCCTACTTGTGATCTCTCTCTGTCAAATAAATAAAATCTTTAAAAAGAGAGAGAGACACGAGAAATAGATAAAAAGGGCCGAGAGTAGTGAGAAGGTTGTGGTCAAGTCTAGGGGATAAGGATGAAAGCCTTGGTAAACCAGTTGACGTTGGGTTTAGAAAGTAGAAGATAGTATATTGTCCTAGCTCTAAGAGCAGACAATTAGATTTATGAATGGAGTGAAATGAGTTCCTCCTGTTGCACAATACCTGTGGAGAGGGCTGCTTTGGGTTTTGGGTTTGGGTTTTGTTTTGTTTTTTTTTTCAAGTCACCTGTCCACAAAGTATACCACAATAGAGAAAGTGATCTATATTTCAGGACCATCCCAAATAGATATCATAGTATCAGGGAAGCTTGAGTTTCTAACAATAACACTACTGCTTTTAATCCCCACAGTCATACCCCAGGATGGCAAATCTCTTTATTTAAAATAACCCCCAAATAAAACCCTGTATTATCCATTATAGCACAGAACCAAAGTACCACTGTTCTTTATCTAAAAAGGTGTGATATATCAAAACCAGTATGCCAACAAGTAGAATAACTATGTTAAGGGTCACTGTTCGGGAAAAATCATAGGGAATCAGTGGCTTTATCTTTTGGGCCACACATGAAGCAGGCTCAGAGCCCCTGCTTTTCCAGATACCAGCTCTAAGCTCATTGCTTGAATGTGGGCTTGCCAGACAGCATCAAGAGGACAGATGAAATGTTTCAGTTGCCCACAATTAGTTTAGAAACTCAATAAACATATATATGTCTGGCATGTGACTAGCCATTTCTTTTTTTGTCTGTGCTTATTCTAATTATAGTTGAGAGAGGGGAGCACAGAAAGAAAATAAGTTTTATAGAAATTAAGTTTTATAGAAATTTACAGGATACAAGTGAAACTCTTTATAACAATATTGGAATTAAGACAAAAGATCCAGTCTGTTCCATGAGTCCTGTATTTCAAACTGAATGTATCCATTTAATATGGGCCCCTACCCTCTCTAACAGTCTCTTCCTTTCTCTGGCCCATTTCCCACCTCTGCTTCCTACCAACACACACACACACACACACACACACACACACACACACACACCATTTCTGACACTGTGTTTAACACTCCAGTTCCTCTTTTGGGGTGGAGTGAAAGGAGCACCAGCCTCTTTCTGAAATCCAACAATTCTAACACCTGGGATTATTTTCTCAAGGATAATAAGATTGAATGGTGTAATTTCTATGTGAATGCCCTGTAGATGGCAGATGTTATTGTATATATAGAATATTCCTCAGAAAACAATCATGAAGAAGAACACATTTTAGTTTCTGTGGCTTTTAAACCTGTAGTTCATCCCAGTGCCTTGACACATAATAGATTTTGCAGAACAGCTCTAATAATTTGGTGTCTTTTGGCTTTGGTATTTATAAAGTGTACAGCCTGGTACAAGCTTGCTCTCTGAGCATCAATTTCTTCCACCTAACGTGGGGGTAATAATAGTATCCATGTCAGAGTGGGGGGTGAGGGTTATTTAACAATTCAAGAAAAGCCCTCAGCGCCATGCCACACACACTCAGTAAATACTAGCTGTTGCCACTATTTTAATTATTAGTATAATTATTTTTGTTGGTCAGAAACAAAATTATAATGAAGATAGAGGAAGTTATTAAGGTTTCTCCAAAATACAAATTCACCCAATATCTGTTGTTGCTTCGAAGTGTCTGGCCCTCTTGGGTTCCTGAGCAATCATGGCTCTCTCTCTCCTTCCTTCCCCTTCTGAGTGGGTCAAAGCTGAACCCAAACTCTGTGCACAGGATATACTGAGAAGGGGAACAAGGCTGTGCTGGAGGCAGGCAATCTGAACCCAAATCCTGTCTCTGCCACTTGGACAAGTTCCTTAAGTGCTCCAAATCCTTACTTCCTCTTTCTCTAATGCAGGGACAAAAATATGCACCCACAGAGTGGTTGTGATTACTAGACTGAATGAAAGGATACACGTAAAACAAATGTAGAATATGATCATGGAAGGAAACAAGGCGATGGGTTTCCTTCCCAGGGTGACACTTAAGGACATATGTCAAAAACTCAAAGAATCCCTCTTTCATGAAACTCTCAAGGTTGACAGACTCCTATCAGGACACAACAGCACCCATGGACATGCTGGACTATTATGCATATTACACATCCTGACCCAGGGCGGAGTGAGCATCTGCAGGCCAGGAACCAGGTCATGGCAATGTCCTAAACACCATCTCATATACTTGGCTCCCACTAGTGCTCTCTTCCTTCAAGACTCGTTGGTGTGGTTCACTTTTTCATGAAGCCCTTCCAAATTTAAGAGCGAAGGTAAGTATCCTGCCTCTTGTCTGATTATCTAAAGAAACCTCAAGCCCAAGTTAAGACTAGTGGAAGAAAATCACCCAGTAACAACGTAAAGGTGTGGGTACTTGTTGATTTTTTTAATAAATGTGAGCTTTGAAGGCCGTAGGCTGCCTCTTAAATCTTCATCTATTTAATTATTGCCTGTCTTTTGTTAGAATACAAAGAATAAAGTTGGGAAAAAATTATTTAAGAACAATATTGTAGCAAAGAGAAAAATAAGGATGAGAAAATAAAAGGAAGTTGGAGTAAGGGCATAAAAAAAGGAATAGCAAAAATTGTTAGAGGTAGATCACAAATTTGGTTTCAGACTTCCCAATGGGAAAAAAGAAACACGATCAACTGTGAGATTTATGGTGTGTATGATATGAAAAGCCAAAAATTTTGGGCCTGGGACTAGAGACAGATTCTGCCCATGAGCCTGTATGAAGGAAGACCGAATCATAGCTTCCAGCTAGTCTAGGAAATCTGTCGTCCACTCAAAAACTAAAATGATCTTCCCGATGAATAAAGTTTATTATGTCACTTCCCAATTCAATGTCTTTTTGTCCTTGGGAAAAAGACACTCTGAGGAGGGCTGTACTTATAAATATTTAACAATCAGCTCTTGGAAGGAGACACAGACGCTGACTTGTAGCACTTGCCCGTCACTGTGCTATGAATAGTCCTACCATGGCCAATTTCAAGCTACCAAAGTGATGTCACTGAAGACAAATTGGCATGTAAGTAGTAGGTTGTACACTGAACAAAGGGAATGTCACTTAAAATGGGATTGGGGGGGGGCGCCTGGGTGGCTCAGTGGGTTAAAGCCTCTGCTTTCGGCTCAGGTCATGATCCCAGGGTCCTGGGATCGAGCCCCACATCTGGGCTCTCTGCTCCGCGGAGAGCCTGTTTCCTCCTCTCTCCCTGCCTGCCTCTCTTGCCTACTTGTAGTCTCTGTCTGTCAAATAAATAAATAAAATCTTTAAAAAAAATGGGATTTGGGGAGTGCCTGGGTGGCTCAGTCAGTTAAGTGTCTAGCTCTTGATTTCAGCTCATGTCTTAATCTCAGGGTTATGAGTTCAAGCCCCACACTGGGCTCTGTGCTAGGCATGGAGACTACTTAAAAAAAAAAAAATGGGGTGGGGGGAGGAACTTGGGAGAATAAAAGAGGGAGGGTCTCATGCCCGACCACTTGTCATCAGTTGCAGATCCCTACAGGAATTGCATTCCCAACAGGAGCCAACTTTACTGCTGGGGCAGGAGGAAAGAAGAATTTCTTCTGGCCCAGCAACAATCTCACCTGATAAGAAAACACCACAACTCAGCCAATGAGAAATCATTGTCATCCTGAACTCTCACTTTCCTTCAAAGCAGTCCCTCCTAACTTCTTCCTTTTTTCTATAAAGTGACATTCCTCTCCTTTGATATCCAGAATTGACTACAGCTTGCCATAGCTTGTTTGTCCCAAATTAGGATTCCTCTTCTATTCCCAAATAAACCCATTTTGCTGGTAAAATGATTAGCTGTTTTACTTTAAGGCTGACAACACTCTTGTATAGAATTTCCACCAGACAAATAAAATAAACATAGATAATCTCAAGAACATAGATTGTAGCAAAATGTAGTAAAATAATTAGCAAGTGATGGGACTTAAGTAATATCTTATTAAAATACAATCTAATCATAAGTTTATATAATTGGATTTTTAATAAAAACTGTGTTAAAAAATAACTTGCAAAATTCTAGAATAGTTAGCAGTTGACGCTGTCAAAGCTGACTCCAACATACCACTACTTCTGAGGCATCATAAGACATGTCCCCAGCTGTCTTCTCCAAGCTCATCTCTATCCACTTGTTTCCTCACTCTTGCTGCAAACATCCTGAAGTGCCGCAAATCATCTCATCTCCCTTCTGTTTCAGACACCTTATTTCGCTGTTTCCTTTGACTGGAAGGCCCTGGCCAGCTCTTACTTGTCCTGCAAATCTCCATGTACACATTCTTCCCTCCAAGATATCTTCTCTGTCACTGTAAACTGGTGGGCTGGACAACAGCACTGTTGTCTGGGAGTTGTAGAGTATAGACCTACCTTGCCCAAACCCAGTCTTTATCCTTGGCTCCCTGGAGATTGCAATCTCTAAGCACTTGGAATATCCTGTCTGATAAGTGTCTTTGTTTATTTGGAGGAATTGGGGCACAGCCAACTGCACACAGTAACAGTGGTGGAGGATATCAGCTTGACTCCTAGAGGGCTGGAAATGAAAATCAGTCATGGATGGTCAACCGTATCTACATAACTGAGCCCCAGTAAAAACACCGGACACCAAGGCTCAGGTGAGCTCTCAGAACACCAATACTCTGTATTGTTACACATCACTGATGGGAGATGTTCACACTGCCCATGACTTCACTGGGAGAGGCCAACTGGAAGCTTCATATTTGGAACCTGCTGGGCTCTGCCTTATGGACCAGTTCGCTTGGCTGATTTTTATGTTTACTGTCTGTTGTAATAAGCCATAATTATGAGTACAGTTAACCCATGCACAACATGAGGGTTAAGGGTGCTGACCTCCTGTGCAGCTGAAAATCTGCGTATAAGTTTTGACTCCCCAAAACTCAATTACTGATAGCCTACTACCTACTGGAAGCCTTACTAATAACACAGTAAATTAACACATATTTTGTACATTATATGTATTATATACTGTGTTCTTACAATAAGTTCAGCTAGAAAAAAGAAAATGTTATTAAGAAAATCAAAAGGAAAAATTCACAATACTGTATTTATTGGGAAAAAAATCTGCATAGCAGAGGACCCACACAGCTCAAACCTGTGTAGTTTCAAGGACCAACTGTATAACCACTTTCAGTGGGTTTCATGATTCCTTCCAGGAAGTTATTGAACTTAAGGTGGTCTTAGAGACCTGAAACTTGCAGTTGGTGTCAGATGTGACGGTAGCTTGGGGGCTTCCAAAACTCTCAAGTGGCCCTTTCAAGGTGCTTTCAGTCACGATGACATATGTATCACTCTCTGTAGCTTTTGCCTGTTTATCTGTCTGATAATAGGGACTGACTTATTGTTCCCCACTGAATCCTTAGATCTAACCCCTAGTAAAATGTAGCCTCTCAAACATGGTGGAATGAATTCAATAGGCAATATTCTCATATTGATTTTATAGCTACCTACTTGTTTCCAGGATAATTTTTATTATAACATGAATCAATTAAACTGAGGACAATAATGTCTGAAGGACATTCAATAAAACCATTTCACAAACAGCCAAGAAGCATGTCTTTATGAATCTCTCTCTTTGATAACTTCATTTGATCTAATAATATTTAGACTATAGAGGAATGGAACATTATTCTTTTTTTTTTAAGATTTTATTTATTTATTTGACAGAGAGAGAACCCAAGTAGGCAGAGAGAGAGGAGGAAGCAGGCTCCCTGCTGAACAGAGAGCCCGATGCGGGGCTCGATCCCAGGACCCCGAGATCATGACCTGAGCCGAAGGCAGGGGCTTAACCCACTGAGCCACCCAGGCGCTCTGGAGCATTATTCTTCAGATAACCTTCTATCATACTATTTCTCTAACTGACCTTCTAATGAAAACCACACTGAAAAATATGAGGGCTTATTTCCTGGGACACATCTGGAAGGCAGATAAAATGGTTGGTGTGGAAGCTTCCTAAGCTAGCTGAGCCCAGGGTAAGATAGACACAGACCTGAGTAATGAACAAACATCTGACCAGAACACCTGCTTGAGCAGAAGGCTACCACAAGGCTGGAGAGCGATAACAACACCTCTCTTATTTATTCTTCATGAGAGTAAAAATACCTGAGAACTTAAGCTGGGTCTACTGCAAAACACATGACGGGTCAAGTTTCTTCACCCCTCTGAACCAAAGTCTACTCATCTGCAGAATGTGGATAAGAATAACACTTTATTTCACAAAGATGTTGCAGAAATCACAGGGGGTAATAAGTGTAAGAGCTTTGAAGATACCAGTGCAAATGTGTACTATTGTTGTTCTACTACCATTAGTATGCTAGAGACATGTCCTACTTGGATGCTTATTTAATGGGTAGGTATTTGAGATGGTTACTTAGCTGAAAAGAAAATGCAATAAATCTTCAAGGTTTACCGGGTAGCAGCTCATGGCCTGATAGCAGCAGCTAATTTTTACTGAGTACTTAACATATGCAGGACACTAGGCGCATACTTTTATATCATTCTCTCCTCACAGCTCCTCAAGGTGGATCTATTATTAGCCCCATTTTACAGATGAGGAAACTAAGGCTCAAACTCGCCCAAAGTCATGTGGTAGGTAAGCAAAAGAACTGAGCCTTGAGCCCAGATCTGCCTCTTTGTAAAACCAAACTCTTAGCACTATACAGCTCTGTCCCTCTGTGGAAGGGCTAGAAGAGGGACTATGTGAGACGCTTTTGATCAGTGTGCAGCTCTGCTTAGGGCTTTTGTCACAGCTGTCTCCAGCATTCACACCAGGGCTGGATGGGCTGAAGAGGAGTGGTGTATGGACATCGTAATGTGAAGTGTATTGCCTGCCACTAACCATCGTGAATATTACAACCCTCATTTCAGCCTGAGCCCCAAAGACAAGATAAGATTGCCCATGGGAAGCTCGAAATGTAAGTCTATTTTATAATCCATTTGAACAGAGTGCTGAGATAAAATTAATTCATGACAACTTGTTCTCAAACTGTGAATTTTTGGGAACATTTCCAGTATTCATTAGCTCTCAGATTCACACTTCCACCTGTGTGTTGAAGAGTTGTTTTATCAGTTCCTAGAGCAAGAGGATAAAATATATAGGGGAACTGACTTCGTCTCTTTTTTTTTCTCTTTAATTTGCAATTTTTTAAATGTCAGTAGACAAAGTCTAAAGAGGTGGTCAGGAGTCCTATAACTCCCACATCCTTCTCCTGTTAAATCTTTAGTTTTGTTTACATCCATTTGTTCTTCATACTCTGGGTTTCTCTCCAATGGGAATCTAATTTTAACTGAATTATGTATAAAGCAGGCTTTGTTCTAAAGAGGCTCCTCCTGATAATCTATAATAGCTTTCTTGGCCAATAAATACTATAATGGACCTTATTTAAGGCTACTATAACCCAAATGCCTCTGAGCTTAATGCTATATCAAGAATGTCAGTAAATTCTAATGTTCTGAATGAAAACTTAGCTAGAGAGAAAACAGCTATCATCTGGACAGTAAAATCACAGATCTTGTCTCAGTAGCAGAGTTTAGCATTTCCAGTGCAACTGGCTGGTTACACTGAAGTTAAAATTGATTTCCTAATTCTTCCTCTACAATGCTTACCTCCTCACACACTAGACCTACTTCTTTCTTACGACCTATGACAACCTAGCGCAGTTTGATTAGCATCTCAATAAAGCTAGGAATATAATTTATAGACGTTTTCTTACATGAAAGATGTAACTTCTCCCACCCCCCACCCCCAACCTCCCAATCATGGTCGCTACCAATGCATTTGAAATTTCACAACCTTGGTAATTTTGAAGTATCCTATCATTTCCCTCTCCTGCTAATTCACGCTCGGGGAAAAACAAACCAGAACAGATGTTCTCCACTTCGTTTTCCTGCCTCTCTGACAGAAAGAGATTTTGGCAACAGTGACGTCAGACAGGAATACTGAAAAGAATTCTTGCAAAGAGAGAGAATTGGACAGACACTGTGATCCAAGAAGAGGATGATGTCACTGACCCTCTACATCTCATCTGCTTTCAGTGTCCCACCTTTTTGTCTTTGCCTCTACTTCCTAGCTCCCTTCTTTCCCTTTCGACTCATACCAATTTTTTAATTGAAGAATAATTAACACACAATATTATGTTAGTTTCAGGTGTACATCATATTGATTCAACAGTTCTATACATTATTGTGTGCTCATCACCATAAGTGTAGTCACCATCTGCCACCATACAACCTTATTACAATATTATTCACTATATTCACTATGCTGTCCTTTTCACCTCTGTGACTTACTGTGTAAGTAGAAATCTCAACCTCTTAATCCCCTTTATCTATTTCAACACCCCCCACCCCACCCTCCTCCTCTCTGGCAATCAACAGTTTGTTCTCTGTATTCGAGTCTTTTGTTTGAGGTTCCCACGCCTCCCATCAAAATTTCCCCATCCTTTGCTAAGTATATTTGAAAAAAGAAAGAGAGTCAAGGGTGTGAATCATCCAGGTGCTTTTTCTCAATTATCTGTTTGCATGCTCAGTAGACACCAATTAATATATAGCTGTGTCAGTAAAAACAGGAACATATGAACTACTAAAGACATTTCTAAGGCAAGAGTTGGCTGGCTAGATCGACAAGCAGTTGTATTCTTTAAATTTAAAAAGACTTGTCAACTAGGAATTTTTTTTTTAAAACACTCTGATTTGATGAGCAAGGGAATAGCTTCAGAGAAATGTATGAGAAAGTCATATTTATATCATTGTAAATTTTCTAAGCAGTAAGGATCCAAAACATGCTTTTTAAAATAGCCAGATAGAGAAATCTTAGTGTGAGCAATTTACACTTGAAGTGACTGTTCTGTCTTTAGAACACTGGGGAAAGCGAGGTGTTTAATGTATCTTCCAGACAATTACAAAGCAGTCCTTGATCAAAACCCTCTGCAAGGGATATTGACAAACCTGCCCAGCTCCAAGAATCTCCTGTAGAGAAAATGATCTATGAGATTACCTGCTGGTGAGTTCATGGGTCAGATTGTCAATATCTAGAGAAGGATCACAGGAATAAACATTTAGTGTTTGCTATCCTGACGTCTTTATTTATGGTCCTGTTAAAGCAGCTGGTCAATCAAAACCAGTTAAAGCAATTACAATTTTCCCCAGCTACATGCAAGAGAAAGAAACGGAACTCATTGTGACGAGAAGTCAATAAAGCAAGATAATCCAAAATTGCTTTTTATTCATGTGGAGGGAATTTGGTACTATTATATCTTGTCACTTGTAATTGTCTGATTAGATGAATACACTGAAGATGCATTAATGTAATGAAGTCAAATACTCATTAGATTTTATTTTTTTTCTTCCCATCCTACATTGTTTGAGGTCCCCACAGAATTTGGAACAGAATGTTCCTTTCCCTTTTGAGTTTGACTCCTTTATATTTGGCAAATATTTATTCTTTTATCTGTGTTTCAATTGGAGCTGCAGTGAATGGGTCCATTTTTTTCGTGGATTGACTCCTGCTGTCAAACAATATAGGTGATGTTGTTAGACATAGAGTTATTTTGGAGATGACATAAATCACTAATGTGAGACAGAACGCATGCTGGATTCTAACAGCAAACTTCTGCTAAAGGGCTAAGAAAAAGAATAAATGGCAACATCTGTAGGAAGGTGTGATTTCCAAAATGTTGACCCAGAGCCTGAAAACAACCTGGAAAAAGACGCACCAAATTGTAAATCTTCTGAAGGGTTAAAAAGAAAGACAGGTGTGGGGCGCCTGGGTGGCTCAGTGGGTTGAGCCCCTGCCTTCAGCTCGGGTCGTGGTCTCAGGGTCCTGGGATCGAGCCCCGCATCGGGCTCTCTGCTCAGTGGGGAGCCTGCTTCCATTTCTCTCTCTGCCTGCCTCTCAGCCTGCTTGTGATCTCTCTCTCTCTCTGTCAAATAAATAAACTCTTTAAAAAAAAAAAGAAAGAAAGAAAGACAGGTGTAATGAACTGGCATCTGTTTTGGTAAAACTTGCTATTCAAATGCTTGAATGGGAGTTAATAGGATTTCTTTTTTTTTTTAATTTTTTTTTCTGTGTTCCAGAATTCATTTCTGATTAAGAGCTCAGGTTCTATGAGGGTTGCCAGGGGGAGGAGGGTAGGGAGAGGGTGCTGGGGTTATGGACATTGAGGAAGGTATGTGCTATGGTGAGTGCTGTAAAGTGTGTAAACCTAGCGATTCACAGACCTGTGCCCCTGGGTATAGGTTATATGCTAATGAATTATATGTTAATACGTTAATAAAAAATTAAAAATTATATTTAAAAAAAGGAGCTCAGGTTCCAGGACTGGGACCTCCTTACAGATCTTTGGGACCTCAGGCAAGTTAGCATTTCTCTCTAAGCCTTGGTTACCTCATCTGCTAAATGAAAATAATTGTAGAACCTGTTTCATAGAATGGTTAGGAGTTTGAAATTAAACAATCCATGCATGGCTTTTGGCATAGACTGCATCATAATAAGCACTCAATAAATGTCAGCTATTGTTGGCTAATTGTTAGATATCATTAGCTAAGGCAGAGTCTATGGTTTCTATTAGCAGCAAGCTGACTGGTATTCAACTCAACACACACTTACATAGGATCTACAATGTGCAGAAGAAACTAGATGGATCCAAAGATAAATAACACATCATCCCCGTCCTCAGTTTAGGGGGGTCAACCCTGGTATTCACCAGTCTCTTAGAAGGTTGATTGAGGTGAGTGTCTAAGAAACCCTAAGACACATCTGAAAGGCTTCTAATTCCCCTCAGATTCTTACTCTACTCCCGTCTCTATGCAGGAGGAGAGGATCTCTGTAAGACTTTTCAATGTCCTCCTATTGAACTATCAATGAAATCCAAAGTAGTTACTCTGGGCTTCTTGGCCCTGCCTCACCTGGCAGCCAAAGACCTCATTTTCTGTCACTCTGTCCCTCTCTCACGGCAGCTCCCTGCCCCCTTCACTACAGTCTTTGGCTCCATATCTTCCCTCCACTGGAACTATTCTCCCTCCTTTTCTTTGCTGACTTCATTCTCACCAATTCTTCTTCAGGCCTCAGCTGTAACGTCCCTTTCTGAGGGGGACTTCCTTAACTTCCTCACTGCCCAAGGCCAGCCTAAATTAATTTCTCCTAGAATGACTCTCAATTTTCCTTTGTGACCCTTGAACATTTCTGTGAATTCAGAAAAAAATCTGTCTCCCCCATTAGACATCAACTCCTTGAAGTCAGAGACCATGACTGTTTTGATCTATTGCTCACTTGCTAATCCAAAGCTTGGCATAGAGTAGTTGCACAATAAATACTGAAGAAAGGTGCTAAATGGTATTTTTTTTTGTTTAAAAAATTGTCAAGTCATGATTCTCATACAGATATAAAATGAAAATTGTTAAAGATTTTAGGTCACTATTAATGAGGTAACCAGGAAGATGTTAAACTGAGTCAAAGAAACACAAGAAGAATAGACACACAGAATCTATTTCTAAATCCAGGGTATTGTAATGAAGGTGGAAGTTGAGACAAAGCTAGCTTGTTTCATAGTACAAAGGAAATTTAATTGACCCTTCACCTGACAGAATTCTTGCATATTTATAGACAAGAATTATTTTGCATTGCTTTTAGTTATCAACAACTTACAGAGTCATCAAATAGCTCAAAAGTAATGGAAGGCTGAAATCAGAGAACTAAGAAGAAAGCACTCTACAGAGTATGCAGTTTTCTACTATAACACATTTTCCTCTACAACAAATAGATGGTAACTATGGGGGCACATAGGAGGGTACATTTCATTTTGGGGGTAGGTGAGAGATTTCAGAAGAATATAGAAGAATAGTTGAACTAAATCTTGATTGAAGGTAGGATTCCAATAATGGTAACTACTTGAGATTTTTGAGCAGAGCTCTAGAGAAGTTTTTCTGGTAGTCATAGATTCCTGCAGGCAGGAACACCACCTAGGAGACAAGACATGAGGCTACTTGTAACAGCCCAGGGGAGAAATGGCTAGGAAAGAGAAAGGAACACCCAGTGGGTTGCACCAGCATTTCTTCTGGACTAATTTACAGATCTCTCTGGGCCTAATCCTGGAAATAGTTTGCATTTGGCACCAGGAATATGATGGGGAAGAAAAAAGAGGCATGAAACTTAGATTCTGGAGTACTGATTATCTGGATAAGGAAATGATGACATCCTAAAGTAGTCTTCAACCTCTAAGGTCTGTACGCAGAGGTGTAATTCCTAATGTCATATTGAAATGAAAAAAATCACCCTATGTCTGGGACAGGATTATTTAGTACATGAATTTTATAGGAAAGACTCTTATCACATGACTAATATTACCCATTGTCTTCTAATACAGGGGTCAGCAAACTTTGTAAATGGCCAGATGGTAAATAGCTAGGGTTTTGGGTGCTATACTGTGTCTTTTGCAACTACTCAACCTCACTGTTATAATTCAAAAGCAGCTACAGACAATATGTAAAGAAATGGACATGCCTCTTTTCCAATAAAACTTTATTTTCAAAACCAAGCAATGGGCCAGATATGACCTGCAGACCATAGTTTGTGCACACTTGTTTTTGAAGGTGAATAGTTTAAGATCATTAAAACTGACCAATGGAGCTCAGTTTATTTAGCTCCGTCCCAAATAGTGCCTTGCACAGAAATTCTAGAAAATCCATTGTAAAAGGAAAGATTTTTTAAAAAGGATCCTCCAGGGACGCCTGGGTGGCTCAGTTGGTTGGGCGGCTGCCTTCGGCTCAGGTCATGGTCCCAGCATCCTGGGATCGAGTCCCACATTGGGCTCCTTGCTCGGCAGGGAGCCTGCTTCTCCCTCTGCCTCTGCCTGCCACTCTGTCTGCCTGTGCTCGCTCTCTCTCCCTCCCTCTCTGACAAATAAATAAATTAAAAAAATAAAATATAAATAAAAAGGATCCTCCACGGAACTTTCATAACAATTTGTAACTCTCTCATAGCACTCATCACATCCTACATGATATCAGAATGATCCATGCACGTGTCTTTATTTCTCCCTAAGCTTCAAACTCCTACGGGGTGGAAACCATGCCACTTTCCATCTTTCTATCTGTTCCTTGATGTACCAGGGCTAAAAAATGTTTCCTGGAAGAGTGAATGAAAACATGGTGTTTTGTTTGTTTGTTGTTTTTTGTTTGTTTGTTTTGCATCGCTCTTTCATGGCCTCCGTGAAACATGAGATCTTCCCTGGAATGTTCAGCGGTATCTCCAGCAGCTTTGTCCAGGAGGGAAGCATCTCTTGGAACAGGACACTTTGCCTGTGATCATCACTTGTGTGTCACTTCTTCGCTTTTCCCCCTACTTTGGGATGACTCGTGAATGAGTGATTATTTGCCTTCTTAAGAAATGTCCTCTTAGTGGCTAGCCATGACCCATTTAACATAATTCAATGCAGCATTCATATATTTCTCCCCAGGGCTGTCCTTTTCATGTGCACATCTGAGAGCTTTTGAGGAAGGCACAGAGTTTTGTTGTGGGTCATTTTATATACGCCGCAGATAATAAACTGTTAATGGAAAGAAATATCAGCTGCAATCAGATTTCCAGTTTGTTTGGTTTCTTTTTTTCAATTTTCCTTAAGTGTTCCTTCCTTTGTGAGAACACCAAGCCCTCATTTCCCTGCCTACAATAGCTTTTTCATGAAGTGCTTTTTGATTTTTTTCCCTTTTTTTTTTTTTTTAAGCTTTTAAGCAATACCAGATGTTGAAAGAAACTTTCTCTGATTGGTGTCCAGAGAAAACAAAAAGCATGTATCACTTCAAGCCTGACCTACACAAGGGGAAAATGGACCAAACAAAAGCTGCCAGGATTAAACGCACTGCAGATGGCATAAAAGGAAAATTCTAAAGTAGTATTTTTTTTTTTTTTACCCCTTGTGCTTCCATTGTTCCTCTTCATACCTGATTAAAGAGTTAATTTTTGTTAAGAAGAAAAGATAAACTAGGGAAAAGAAAAGCCACAAGAAAAGGATTTTTATTGGAGGCTTGTCTCCTGGCTGATTATGTGATTCTAGGCCAGGGATGCTAGGGAGATCCACGTTCAACTAGGGGATATTGAAGGGTGGTTTGAGAGAGGGTGGAGAGTTTGGTGACCAAGTAAGTGTGAGCTATGTTAAACAAGTTAAACTATTGGCCAACCGGTATCATGAATCTCCAAAAGGGTATAAGTAGGTGGAACCTTTCCCAATAATCCACACAGAATACTTTTACTGCAGAATATTTTATAGAACCAAGGCCCCTTTGCATACACTCAAGAAATGCCCTCTGCTAGGAAAAAAGAGATTTGCTAGAAAGGTTAGGTGCCGTGATCTCTGCTTTCATTAACGCTATGGTATCTATAAAATGCCAGCCGACCTCCTAGCATCTTGTAATGCGCCATGGAAGATTCCTGAGTCCTGGTCTCCTACCTCCAAAGGGGACACAGACTGGTTGGAAAAATACGATGCACACAGCTGAAAAGGTACTCAGTGGGACAGGGCCAAACCAGCGGCAGGGAAAGTAACAGCTATGGTGTTTTTTAAACAATGTGTGGCGAAGCCATAGAGAGTCCCTGAAGGTACCACAGGGCCGCCTCTAAGGGAAGAATGGTTAAGGAGAATGTCAACCAAGCAGGGTTAAGTGCCCCAGCCCCGCATTAGCGAATTAGATTCCACTGCAGACAAGATCCTGCTGTTGGAAAATACCCAAATTACTAATGTTTACATTTCCACTCAACAAATGAAAGGAGGTCAGGGCCGTCCCTGTTTGCACATATTTCCACCTCGGAGCAGAGTGCTCCTTCCTACACTCGTGTGAGGCAGAAATGGGGACATGGACGGCCAGACAAGAACTGAGAAGCAGAAAAAGGAGGAAAAGAGTCATGAAAGAAGTTAGAGACAGCGCCATAAAAAACAAAAACAAAAACGAAAAAAACAAAAAACAGCTGTGGAAAACCTGGAGCGAGTAGGGAGTGGGTGTCAGAGAGAAAAATTCCCCAGGTCAGCCAGCAGAGGGAGCACTGGAGAGGCCTCCTCCTGCGGGAAAGCCTCGGGTGGTGAAACGCAGAATAAGCCCAGAGGGGAGAGAGGAGGAAATGAGGGGATTATCAATATTGCTTAAGTGTCTTGGGTAAAGATTGCAACTCCTGTTTTTATTATTATTATTTTTTGGTACTGTGCTTTTTGTGACTTTGGTTCCATGCAGATACTGGATTGCATGGGTTCAGAACTCAGGGCTACGCAGATAAAGGCATTATTTTCATTAGGCTTTTTGAAACACTGTCTGCCTTGAGGGCCCATCATTGTCTCTTGAGTGTTGAGATGTTCAAGAGTGCCAGGCTGGGAGCTCATTGCTTATAATATGGATAAAAACTGTGAAGGACTTTCAAAAAGTCTCATTTAGGAAGTCCAATGAGATTAACAGCTTTTATTATTTTATAGAACTGAATAAACAACCTGAAGTGGTTTGCATTTTCCTACTCAGAATCTCCTGTCACCAAGCCTTGTAACTCTTCTGCTTCTAGTTGCTATAGAAATGGTGCACGAAATCTTGACTGATTTGTGCAGAATTCATTTCTCTCTGACACTGTTGCCTTTTAAAAGCAACATTCCGGTTGTGTGGGGAAATTGGGTCACTGCACCGTATGGTAATTATAAATGCTGCTATTTTCATTGAAAGCAATAAATAAGACTTCTGATTTTATTTTGTTGAGGTTGGATGGGCCCTGGGAGGTTATTTTTTAAGCTGGGTATCTAATATAATGCTCAAGTTTCTTTCTTCGTGTGTGTGTGTGTGTGTGTGTGTGTGTGATCTTCCTGTGTGCACTTTTTTCTGACAACTCTTTCTCATCTGCTTATAGTTGACTGAAACCAAAGAGGGAATCCTTTATTCCCACCCACGCTACTTTCTGGAACCACTCATCTTGCTGCTAACAACCATTTTATTGTGGGCTGTCTTAAAGGATGCGAATTAATAGAGAAAGAATTCATTGCCTTCCGGAATCAACTCCTATCTTGAATTTATGGCCCTTTGGAGGCCCAGCGCTTGGTTCTGAGGTAATTTTCTCCACACTCTGTGACAAGAATGAACTTATGTGAACCAAGAGTGCTCTTTTCTTGCCATAGTCAGGTGAGGTGGGTCAGAATGTCTTCATCTCTCTTCTGACCTCCAACAGAATGCTGGCTACCCCCTGTCATTAGAAGCATTCAAGGAGGGTCCAGGGTAAGTCAGGTGCAGATGTCCGAGGCCTCATTACCACAGATGAAATAACAATGACTTGTTGAGACGACCAAGACATTCTGCTTCCAATTTCCCTCTGCTCCTTCTAGACTTGATTGTGTTCCTCTACTTAAACTACTTTATCATCTTAATATGTGAAAATATGATGTCAACTCTATGGAAGGTAATGTTCTCCACAGAAGACTATGTCTTAGTTTTGGCTGCATATTTTTTTTCTACATTTTTGCATATGGCAGACTATGCAGACACATATTTGGCCCTTTAACATAAAGGGCCATTGACTTGAGGAGAATAAGCCTCCAATACTTACTTTTTCCCAAAGCTTTTATAAAGTTGAGGTCATAGGAATGACTGGATTACTGGGGGAGGGAAGGCAAAAGAGAATCCAACAATCTACTTCGGGAAGACTTCTGATTCATCGGAATGAGTACCCAGACATCTTTCCTGGACTCCTCCACTTGCTCTGTCCCCCCCTCCCCCACCCTAAAAAGGTTTAGAAATAGGAATTAAGAGTCTTACTGTTTTTCAGTTCTGCTACTGCCAAACTTAGCACTATCCATATTATTTGGACTAAACAAACAAACAAAAAAAGTCCCTTCTTTTTTTCTTCAGTTCTCCTGTTATTTGCCTATAAATGGCTCATTTAGTTGTTCTTCATTTGCAGGAAAGCTTTCTGGGGCCTCATCGAAGCCCCCTTCTCTCACTTTTAAGTCTCCCTGCAGGTTCTGTTCTTGATTGCTTTGAAAAATCTTTCTCTTTTAGAGAGGCTCTGCACTTACTGCCTTTCTTTTCTAAAACAATCTCAAACCCATTTCTATATCCAAATGGTTGTGATTTCAAAAAAAACTGTATTTAGGAGCCCAAACAAGATGGGGGACGTTTAGAAAAATACCGCTCTGTTCTACGCATGTGTTTGCTTAAAATGAAACCACACAGAGTGAAAAGGAGAAGTTCAGAGAACTTGCTGAGATCTGCCCGACTTCCCCTCACAGCCCCTGGGCTGGAAAGCAAAGCGAGAAGTATCTACACACACACACACACACACACACACACATGCACCCACATGCACGCAAATATGCTCAAATACACATATAGGTACCACATATAGGTCTGAATATCTCATCATAATTCTTAGAAACAGCCATCAGCAAGCCAATGCTTATTTTCAAATTAACTATTCAATTCATTCACTACAGAAAATACGCACAAATACTAGAATTGTTCAACCATATATTTTTCCTTTTTCTCATTTTTAAGAAATTTCAACAAAACGCAACACAGGGGAAACACTGGCTTTTCTTCCTTATGCATACATTCTTATTCATGAAACCCGGACAACATAAATGAGTGAAATATGGCTTCTAAAATAGCCTTTACCAAAACAATCAGGTCAGTCAAAATAACCCATAAACATGTTAGTCAAAACTGTCAAACTGGTTTTGCAAAGGAAAGCGATATTGTCTGTGACGTAGATTACTGTGGCATTTGCCCCAGATCCAAGTTCATGTTAAATGCCCCTGGAGATAATGAGGAAGTGAGGGAGGACAGAGTCAAGAATCAGTTATTTCATGATCTTACTCTTCTGTCTCTAAGCCCTCTTCCCACAAAAAGATTTTTTCTTCACGTACATTTTATTCACTGTGTTTGTTAGAGTTGATAGATGTCATATGTTTACCAATTTCACAACCGTTTTGGCTAACGCACCCATGGTAGTAGCAAATTTGTAACTGGCTGAGGGGGAGAAAAATGGGTGTTGTTGCTGCTGATACTAGGCAAATCAAGGGCTTTCTGTTTTATACTCAT
The DNA here is from genome assembly GCA_004024625.1 of Mellivora capensis. Lineage (NCBI taxonomy): Eukaryota > Metazoa > Chordata > Mammalia > Carnivora > Mustelidae > Mellivora > Mellivora capensis. The sequence continues at coordinate 66,355 of PISX010003828.1, forward strand.
TTGAATCACAGTTCTCAAATTAGGATGTTTAAGAAATACTGATTTCTAAATTGTCTTTAATTCAAATAAATATGGACTCCGAGATACCATTCCCTGACTGGCAAGAAGTTCAAACTCAAAAGTTAGAATCGTCTTCTCTTCTTTTCCTTCCGGCTCTCCTTCCAAAAGCGGCCCCAGCTTTTTGCAGGGCTAGGAAAACAGATCACTGGTCTTGCGTGTCCTGGCTCCGAGCCCACAGCAGTCCCTTAAAGGCCGGTTGCTTCCTTCCTGTCTACAGGGTTCTCTGCCAAACAAGGAAACCACCCTGCCCCCTGCAGTCGTGCCTTAGGAGTTCTCTCGTTCACTGTGGCATTCCCACCATCCCACCGCTCAGATCACCTGCTATCACATAAACCGCTTCGCCAAACAGTGACTAGAAGCGACAGCAGTCCTTTATATATTGCTCTGGCTCCTCCTCAAAGCTTTTCATGAAAGCGCACCCAGAAGGTGGCCGGGGCTGGTGTCATGTTGCCAGGTTCTTGCTCACCTATCTGGGATCTGGACGCAAATGTTCAGAAAGCTGGAAGCCGGAACATCTGGAGTCCCTCGAGGCATCTCTGTCCCTGTGGTCTCGCTGTGTGATCTTTCTGCACGGTGACCTCACCATACTCAGACCTCTTCCCTGGTTGGTGAAGGTTCCCACAGGGGTTGTTCCAAGAGAAACCACCACAAGCAGCATGGTTTCTTGCCTTAGAAGTCGCTCCATTATCGTTTCCATCACATACTGTACCTGGAGGCAGTCACGAAAGCCGGCCCGGTTTCAAGTGAACAGTGTCAAAGGGTTTGTAACACGTTTTAAACCTACCAGACCCACGGGGCGTAATGCTGACCCTGCCCCTCTCAGGTCCCAGAGCTGTCCTAACACTTACCAGTTTAGAGAAGTCTCATCCTTCTCCATTCCTCCTTTCCTGTTACAGTCTTTTTTTTTTTTTTCTTCATCAGAGACAGCCAGCACTTTTTCCTCAGTGCCTCAGGCCAAGGATAGCAGATAAGATAAAAGAGGCCTGAAAATTTGAACTGTAAACATGAACACCCACATAGAATAAAGAAATAATGCTTTACTATAAAAATGCCAAAGAAAAATGATCAACGGCCACTAACACTAGAGGAACTCATTTCAGAAGACAACAGGGACTGGTGGGAACTGAGGCAATCCCTTAAAGGGGGCTACTGCTTTAGCCAACTGTGGCCATGAGGGACACAGGCCCTATTTTTGGAAGTCATGCCAGTTTTTCTAGAAAAGTCAGAAATCTCAATTTTTAGGTGAAACGTCCTGATTGTTAAATGCTAGTTACTAATTCAGATGCCTTCAAAACGTCATTTGGGCCAAGCAAAATCTGTCATTGGCCGTATTCAGGCTTCCAAACATCAGTCTGTATCCAAGGCACCAGTCTTGGATTTCAGAATAGGAAGGAAGAAAAGTTGATTTCAGGCAACTTCGGACTTCTGCTCTTTCAAAATCCCCAAGTCAAAGAAGCATGAAAAAACCCATCTAATTTCAATGAAGCATCCTGCCACATAGTATATACCAGGGGTAAGCAAACCATGAACAAACGTGATATTTGGCCCACTGCCTAATTTGGTTAATAAAGTTTTACTGGGAAATAGCCACACTTCTTTAATTATGCATTGTCTGTGGCTTCTCCCTCGCCACAATGGAGGAGCTGAGTTGTTGTGACAGATTGTGTGACCCAAAAAGACTAAAATATTTATCTGGCCCTTACAGAAAAATTTTGCTGACTCCTGCACAGTGTCACTGAGGCTGGGAATCACAGCAATTAAGAACTAAAGGCTCTTAAATCTAACTTTGGGGCTACAGTAAGGGTATTTCCACTTTAAGGAAAAGGTTATGGTTTCTCTGGATCACTGGTAGTAACTGACTTTTCCTGTTGGGCTTGGACTGTAATTAGCAGGTGTAGTCAACCTTGACTGCTTTCCCTATGACATGATAGTTAAGGCCTATAACTCAGTAGCTTTCTTCTAGTTAAGAGGAAGAATAAAACACACTGAAAACTATGCATTCCATCCTCTTCCATGGCACCTTTACTTAAAATTCAATGATACTGTCATTTTAGAGCATGACTCTTCCTTTTCAGGAACAGAAAACTTAGAATGAAGATATAATCCCCAAGTTTTCAGGTGTGTTCAAAAAATAAACTCTTTGAATATTTTCTAAGAAAAAATATTAATTTTCTTTCTTATGCTTTTTCACAGAAACAAAAAGCCTGCCATTATTTTGTATGGTAGAAACAACCATTGACCAATGCGTGCTACTTCTCCCAAAGCACACAATTCAGAAAGAAGTTAACAAACTGATGAGGTCTAAATTTGCAGCCAAAAATATCATTGTGGTAGTTTTACTTGGATCCTGTAACAAAACAAAATAAACTGACTGTAAGACTTCTGGTTCAAGACCAAGACAGCCATAATGCACTTCTCCTTATTCCTCACAATGTACAGCTAAAACTCCTGCACATTATATAGAAAGCAAACATAACTCAATATTGAAAGGTGGCAAGAAGAAGCTAGACCAGCTAGGAACCTTGGGACCTAAGGAACAACATGGTGGAATCAATGGAGGCCAAGTGGGGAACCTAGACATTTACCTCCACCTGCTGGTAACAGACAAGATCCCCCTTCATCTGTCAGTCTGGTATCAAACGAGGCCTGCTGAAAAAGATCTCAATAACATCCAGATTTCATAGCATAATACTCAAAATGTCCAGGACACAACAAAAAAAGTCAACCATCATACTAAGAACCAGGAAAGTATAAACTTGGACAAGAATAGACAATTAACTGATGCCAACACCAACATGCACAGCTGTGAAAATTATCCAACAAGACTTTTAAAGCAATCATCATAAAAATGCTTCACAGGGACACCTGGGTGGCTCAGTCAGTTAAGCATCCGACTCTTGATTGCGCTCAGGCCATGATCTCAGGGTCGTGAGTTGGAACCCTGCCTTTGGCTCTGTGCTGGGCATGGAGCCTGCTTAGGATTCTCTCTCTCCCTCTCTAAAAAGTGTTTCTGGAAGCAATTACAATCACACTTAAAATATATTAAAACCTGGAAAGTCTCAGGGAAAAAAAGAAAGAAAAGAATACAGAGAAAAGAAAGTCTAAAGAAGAACAAAATGAATACTTTAGAACTATACAATAGCCAAAGCAGAAAAGTAAATGGATGGACTCAATAGCAGAATGGAGAAGACGGGGGGGGGGAAATCAGTGGCCTTGAACATAAAACAATCAAAGTAACTCAATCTGAACAAGAGAGAGAACACAAACTGAAAAAAATGAACCAATCCTGAAGGATAAGTATAAATCCCAGAATAGGAGGAGATGGTGGGGCTAACCAGTATTCTCAAATTTGGCAATAGACAAAAACTTACAGATTCAAGAAGCTGAGTCGATCCCAAACAGAATAAACTCAAAGAAATCCATGTCAAGATATATTATAATCAACCTTACAGAAACAAAGAAAAAAATATACTGGAATCAACAGGAGGAAAAAGACAACTTACCTACAGGGTAAAAACCATTCAAATACTGTGGATTTCTCATCAGAAACCATGGATTCCCAAAAGGAAGCAACACATTTTTTTATGTCTTAAAAGCAAAGAACTGCCAACCTTAAATTCTATATACAGGAAAATTATCTTTCAGGAATGAAGGGGAAATAAAGACATTCTCAGATGAAAGAAAATTAAGAGAATTTGCCATAAGTAAACCTCCTAATAGAAAGTCCTTAAAACAGAAAGGAAATGATTAAACAAGGAATTTTGGAATATCAGCAAGGAAAAAACAACAGACAGAACAAAGATATGGGTAAATACAATACATTTGTCTCTTCTTGGGTTTTCTAAATTTCTAAAATTTCTAAATTTTCTAATCAGCTGAAGCCTAAAATGTAATATGTGAGATGTGATTGTCAACATCTGTAAATATGTAAGACAATTACATTATAAACACAGGAGGATAAAGGGCTTTTAAGGGAGGTGAAGTTTGTACACTTCACTCAAACTGATTTGTATTTTGATAATGGTGATGGTTATACAAATTTACACATATGGTAAAATGGCATAGAAATATCTACATGTGTCAAAAAGACAAGAAATAACAAATGCTCTAAAAAATGTGGGGTAAAGTTAACACTGTGCACTGTTGGTGAGAATGTAAATTGGTTCAGCCACTATGGAGAACATTATGGAGGTTCCTCAAAACATTAAATAAAACTATCATATGAATCAGCAAACCCACTTCTGGGTATTTATCCAAAGGAAATTAAGTCACCATCTTGAAGAGATATTTATATTTATACTCCCATGTTCATTGCAGCATTATTCACAATAGTCAAGATATAGAAACAAGCATCTGATGGATTAATGAATAAAGAAAATGTGGTATGTTCACAATGGAATATTATTCAGCCAAATTAAAACAGGAAATGCTACCATTTGCAACAACATGGGTAAAACCTGAGGGCATTATGTTAAGTAAAAGAAGTCAGAGAAAGATGCATGTTGTATGATCTCACTTATATGTCGAATTTAGATTTGCTGAGCTTCTGGAAACAGTAAAGAGTGGTGCTGCCTAGGGCTGCAAGGTGGGGGAAGTGGGAAGATGTCAGTGAAAAGGAACAAATTTCTACATATAAGATAATTAAGTTCTGGAGACCTAATGTATGGTGAGTATAATTAACAATACTATATTGTACACTTGAAAGCTGCCAAGAGAGTAGATCTTAAATGATCTACCATACACACACACACACACACACACACACCCCACACACACAAAGGTAAATATGTGAGGTGATGGACATGTGAACTAACTTATTGTGGTAATCATTGCACAGCATATACATTTATCAAATCATCACATTGCACAGTTAACATTTACACAATGTTATATGTCACTTACATCTTAATAAGGGTGGAGAAAATAGACCTATACATACACACTGTATCAATGTCAGTGTCGGTTTCCTGGTTTTGATACTGTACTACAGTTACATAAGCTGTAACCATTTGAAGAAACTGGGTGAGGTGTACGTGGGACCTCTGTATTATCTTTGCAACTTTTTGTAAATCTATCTTTATTTCAACATAAAAAGTTATTTTAAAATGACACTAAATGGATACAAAACTCCTAGTTAGGATGATGAAAATAATCTGGAAATAGATAGTGGTGATGGTTACATGACTTTGTGGATGCACTTAATGCTACTGAATTTACTTGAGGTGGTTAAAATGGTAAATATGTATTTATTTATATTATATAAATGTACAGATTGTATAATTTATATTATATATAAACCATTTATTATATAAAATATATATCTATTTTATTTATATTTATACTTTATTGTATAAATGTATTTATGTAAATTACATAATTATAACATATAATAGTTACTTATGTCTATATGATATATATTTAATGTACTATATGTTTATATAGTTTATATCAATAAATATGTAAATACAATATATATATTGCCACAATAAAAAAGACTCTAGAAAGATTCTCTTTTCTGGGCATTATATGTAGATTATACACAAATATGTAAATATATATAAACATAAAAATATAACATATATATTACCATAATTTTAAAAATTACTCTAGAGAGATTCACTTTTCCTGGGATTATCAGATTTAATCTTTTAGAAAATATGAAATAGATGCAGGCCAGGGGGCAAAGGAAAGTTCTGGAGCTGTTGAACATGGAAACTGGCTCAATTTCTCTGTACATTTCATTCCTTCAGCACTTAGCATTCTAAATGGATTTATTTTTTTAGATGAAACACCAGAAAGTAAACATTTCCATTCACCTCTCTTCTCCCCCCTGAAGATGTTTGGTGCCATTTGGTGATGAGGTAAAAAAAAAAATTGGATTTCCAGAAGGATTAGTCTAGGCTCTTTAAAGTAGGAAGTTGGCACAAAGGTTTTTAACCCGCAGTGACAAATGGCTCTGGGCTACGATCAAGTTCTACAAATAGATTAAGCCCTTTTTCTTCTTAGGAATAAAACTGACTCAACCTGTCCTAAAAATAGATTTCTAATCACCTGGCCTATTTTCCTACAGTTATTTGAAAAGGAGGGAAAAAAAGGAAGAAAGAAAAAAAACCTCTTTTGGCCAGATCTCAGTGACTCTTATTCCCTTAATTAAGAATTTAAATATACAATTTTTAAGAGGAGTTTTTCTGATACACTGTCTCCTTAAGAAATGTTAATGATTTCTTCTACCGAAATGGACAACTGCGAAGGAAATGAAATATCTAAGCAAACCCTGTCCGAAGAAAATCTGTATTGCAGCAGGCAGCTCAAAGTTCCCTCTGATGTACCTCAATGTTTCCAATAAATAAAAGCTTTTAACTTTGGATTAAATTTGATATTATTTGAATTTTTGTAATGAGTATTGTTGAGTTTGTTAAAGGCAGTCCCTGGAAAATCAAACGCCTCGTTTTTCCCACAGAGCCTATATTTACAGATGTTAGAACACCGGAGAAGAAACACCCGTGTCCTCGAGGAACCTCATATATTAGTGGCAGCCAAAGCAACAGATTTCTCTAAGCCTTTTTAGATAAGAGAAATTTCTTTGCTGTTTGCTTTTGTTCACTTGATTCATTTCCCTGGAAAGTGAAAGTGCTCCCAATTCCCTGGGCAAAATGTCTAGGAGAGCTGGCAGGGCATTTCATACTTCCTGTTATTAAAAAGACACCGACAACAATAATACTGATTTTATTTTGCTTACATCCCTTCTTGTTTCAGAATATAATAATAATAGGAGTTATTACAATACAAGTTACACAGCTGTAATAATAATAGGAGCTGTCATTTAGTAAGTATTCGTTATGTGTCAGGGACCAAGCTGGGCATTTTTCTGCGAGAGGTTAAGAGCAGAGACTCCGGAGCCAAACAGACCTCGTTCGAAACCCAGGTCCACCACTAACTTAGCTCTGTGATCTCCCATAGGGCATTGCCCTCTCTTAGCCTCTCCCTTTCTAAAATGGGGAGAATTTTAATTCCCATTATGGTGAGGCTTAACTGAGATCCTGTAGATCCCTCCAAACGAGCTCTAACATGTAGGAAGTACTCCGTAAAGGTGAGTCTCATTAATTTAATCTTTGTAACTTTTCTAATATATAGTGTCTTGACAGGACACTGGCCTAGACAGATACACCAGTTTGCCATAAATAGGGTTTCAATCCACGATGATCTGCTCCCAAAGTCCATGACTCCTTCCTCGCCGCCATGTTTCTATGTATTCATTTTATTGCAATAGCGATGCTCGTGAAATCTGTATTACTGGCGGTGAACAAACCAACAGGCTCATTAACTCTCACTACAGCTTCCTCTTCCAGGACCTCTCTTCCTCTGCTCAATCTCTTCCTCCTCCTCTGTCTCTGGTGAAGCCACATTCTGATGGCTGAACCACAGAGTGGCCTGAACTGGGGTTGGTCTTGTTGAGAGGTGGAAAAGATGAAGGGCTCGGGAGGGGGACCCAAGGCCTCCAGGGCCTACACCAACTTCCCCGTGCTTGACAAATTCTCTTTTTTTTTTGACAAGGTCTCTTTGACCTTGTCAGCCTGAAGACGGAGAGACTTTGCCACTCCACATGGCCACTGGCTTGAATGACACTCCATCCAATGGGAGCTCCTAGGAACACAGCAGTGATACCCGCAAACTGCTAGCGCCACCAGGGTTTTCTATTACAGAGCATTATCCAGCAAAGACGTCACATGAAACAGGTGTCTGCCCCCACCAAAAGAACACTACCAATGCTAGAATGCTCACTCGTGCTCATGTTCCCGTCCTTATCCTCTCCCCTGAGTTTCCTCATTTGTACATACTTTGTATATGTCATGTTTTGTTTTTTCTTTATTTAGCTGCCCTGGGAACCATTTATTTCTCCTCCTCCTCCTCTTTCTGTTCCTCCTTCACTTCTACGTCCTCTTCCTCTTCATTATATCATTATTCATACCATCATCACCATCGTCATCATTTAGTTTTCTCATGCCTCCCTAAGCTCATGACTTCCACTTGGAAGCCACTCTACTCTGAATATTCTTGAAATCCTCCTTAAAAATAATTTTCCATTCAACAAGTAAGGTTCCAAATCTATGCTGGCAACTCTTTTCTGGTTGCAATATTTTTTTTTAATGACACCTGTTGCCTGATAAAAATGTATTTTCCCAACTAGTGTATGATTCCCCCCACTTGTCTTGTGCTACCTGATTGAAAACCCACATTTTAGTTTTATGGCTTTGGCTGTCACCTTTGTAAATTACAGATCCAGCTTCATGAGACACCACTGCAGCTGGGAATTCATTTCAAACTGATATTTTTGGTGTGACCACATGTGGCCCTATTTGTTCACTGAAACCTGCGGGAATGGGAATGTGGGCACTTTAGAATCTCACTGGGCTTTCATCTCTCGTGCTGGGCTGTCCCTTTGCTGACACGGACCATTATTTTCCCCTCACTCACACTGCCTCTCTGATTTGCTTTCTACAACCCTACACATTTCTCATCAGCTTGTTGTGAGCTCTGACACATCCCAAGTAAGTTATTTATTTTGACAGTTGTGTGTGTAATACATCTAATGTGGGATGAACCTAAGAGTCAGATAACCAGTTATTTTAGTCCTGGGAAACAACTTCATTATCTTGTGAAATGTACTTTCAACACTCAATCCGAGCAAGTAATGAATGATATTGTGTAACATGTTTGCAGCAATTACCTTTGGAAATGAAGACTCCCTCTGGTGCTATTGATAGAATGCAAGGTGAGACCCTTTTTCTTATAGAAGTCCGGGGTTTCTGTACGAGACCAGCAAGCAGGCAACACAAGCATAAAACATCTGTGCAACTGGATTGAGGGTAATGGCCTGTCCCCCACTCTGCCTGGCAGTCCTCCAGTCCCCACCCAACTGAGGTTTAGCCTTGCCCTGGGCTTGGAGACTAATCTTGATTGTAGTTAGAGAGAATCTGAGGATCTTAGACCAGAAACCTGGCTACTTTGCATCGGGTCTGTCTTTATTTAGTTCTGTTGTTGCTGGAAACCTTTGTTCATGTAACTGGTCCATTGATATGTCTGTGCTCACGAATGTTCTGTCTCTTTTCTGTTGCTTGTTCTGCAGAGCAGCATGTAGGTGTTTTGGGGAACCCAGTTTCCAAATGCTGGTTCTTTCTTATGGGTACATATGTTGTTCCTTCTGGAAATCCCCGAGGTCCCTTCCCTGTGGAACATGTTAGCACCACCTGGCCTCCTCCTCTACCCACGGTTCCTAAATATGGTTTAACCCTCAGCCCCTGTGCAAGTCGGCTTCTCAGCCACCTACTCCTCCATAAAGTCATTCAGGGTCCCCAGCAAACTACTCTTCCCAGCATCCAGATCTTCTCGCTGTGCCGAGTATTACAGTCAACCCCACCCCCACCCCAGGCTCCTCATCTGCCAGGTCCACTCTCCCTCTTCAACACCTTTCTCCACATCCCTGCAACATCACACACAGCAGCCTTCCCCTGAGCTATCTCCCTCCCTTACCCAATGGGATGAATTTCTTTGTACTCCTGACTACAGAGGGGTTAGCACCTGGTCAATTCTACCCAAAGGAGAAAAAAATTCAGCTTTCTCCAAACAATAATCTTCTCTCCACATCTCCAGCTTTCTTGACATAATCAAGTAGTGAGGGGCTACTGGGATGGCCTCTCTGGGTAAGAGCTGTCTTTGAGGGGTGGGGAGATGGTTGCGAGGCCCTCCCTGAATTCAGAATGTATGGCACTGTGTGGGTGATCATCAGCAACTCCTGGGGAAAAAGGAAAAGATCTCAATTAACTTTTACACTTTCATTTTATAATAATTATTTTTTGAGTGTCTATCATTTTCCAAGCATGTGTTATTCTATTTATTCTTCTTTTATAAATGAAGACACTGACATTCTTTGAGATTATAGAACTTGTCCTACCTCAAGCAGGTAATAAAGGATATATTTCCATTTATTATTTTAATATGTACCTAAGCAGGTTAATATGTTTAGGAAATATCTGGGGTTTTGACAATACCACAAAGAAACAACAGTGCTGTTTGTGCCTGGTTTTTCCCATTAAGGTATGAACTGTTGGAAGGGAGGGGGGTTGTCTCAATCATCTCTGTAACCCTAGTGACTATCACAATGCATTAGGAAGAGCTCAGTAATCACTTGAAAGCTGAACCAGTCACCCATCAATCATCCTCTAGGTAGTGATTCTCAACCAGGGGCAGTTTTGCTCTGCAGGGTTCATCTGGCAATGTCTGGTGACATTTGTCATGGCGGGCATCTATTGGGCAGAAGCCAGAAATCCAATTAAACATCCTCAAATGCACAGGGGACCCTCAACATACACACACTCACACACACAGCAAAGAATTATCCAAACCCAGATGTTAATAGTGCTGAAGTTGAGAAACCCTGCTCTAGGTCTATGGCCTTCCAGCCACACACTAAGCCTTGCTTCAGCTACTTTATGTAGTTCTTACAATGGATCCTTTACCAGTTATGTGAGGGTAAATACCATAAAACCACAGTCCCTTAAAATTACGTTCCCATTTGAGCCACAACTCACCCAACCCCTAAATGTAATCTTCTCGTGGACTTCCTCATCTGAGTTGTGACTTTCCTACTTCCTCTGCACTTCAATTTCTTGAAACTTGGTCTTGGATTAAACTAAACCACAGTTTTTTGATGGATAGAGTAGATATCAAATGACATGACTGCTAAGCTTCTGAAAATCCTCCCTTTCTTGGAATCACTACCAGTCACAGAGGTGGACTACCAGGGGCTGCAACTCACCTCTTGGCCATCACTAGGAGACACCTGAGCCAAACGGAGTTTATCTGAGCTTTTCCTGGCGTTTGGAACTTGACTAGAGAAACACGGAGGTGGGGAGTGGTTGGGGGGAGGTGTTCCTGGGTAGCTCAGCTCCTTCCTCTTCCTCTGTCTCTGGTGAAGCAACATTCTGGGTCAGCAGTTAAGCCTCTGCCTTCGGCCCAAGTCATGATCCCGGGGCTCTGGAATCGAGCCCCACACCAGGCTCCCTGCGAGCCTCTTTCTCCCTCTCCTTTTCCCTCTCCCACTCTTTTGAACTCTCTCTCTCTCTCTCTCAAATAAATAAATAAAATCTTAAAAAGAGGTAGAGAGAAACACAGGGACTGGAAGTCTTGGGAACTAAGCTGAGAGGCTCCAGGAACCATCCATGTACTGGTCTTCCCAGAAGCCTAGATCTTTAGCTTTCTCTAAATCATTCTTAATCATTCCAATCCCCCACTTTGGCTTAAGTAGTCAAAATCTATGCCTCATGCCTGCCACCAAAATGACAGTAAATAATACAAAATTCAATACCATATTGCTACCTACTTTTAGAAAATATTTGATGCAGCTTATAAAAAAGCATTAGCATAATGAGACCAAAGCTATTAACAGAAAGCAAATGACAAAACCCAATAAATTTGAGAATAAGCTAATAAGTTCAGTTTGTTCCCTCCATCTCCAGGTATGCCACCCCCAAAAAAACATATACATGGTCTCCCACCTTTTCTTTTCGTTCCTTATTTAAATAACATGACAATACCAAACTCTAGGTCAGTGGTATTCAACACTGTTAGTGCACTATAATAAATTAAGAGTATTTTATTAAACCCTTGTCTCCCAGCCCCCCTTCCCAGAATATTCTGATATAATAGTCCCAGTGAGGCGCCAACCATAATTTTCAAGAGCTTTCATAAATGATTTTAACAGGTAGCCAGGATGGAGAGTCCCCTTAACTAGTGGTTTTGCAGTCACGCATTCCAAAGACCCAACGAAATCTATGGACTCTCTCTCTAGAAAAAATGTATATGTACCTTTATTCCATTTTCATTATCAAACAGTACACAGGTGTCCTTTAGCTCATCAATGAATGGTTGGTAAAGAACACATTTCTAGACACTGTTAAGCAGTGAAGGGGGAGGGGGGGTGGGAAGAAGACATTGTAAGTGAAACATGGCCCCTGACCCAGAACAACTCATTTAAGCAAGAGGTCATAGATAAATCAACCAATACTCAGGCCCACTCAATACTTTCAGCTTTCTTCTAACTATACTACAGTCTTCCAGGTCCTTCTCTTATATAAATACAGACAACAATGAACCTATCTTAGAACTGACTGTAGTTTAAATGGGATATGAGTTTTCACCCAAGGCGTGGGGCACAAATTATAGTTTGAACCCTTTTTGTGCCTGAAATAATCCTTTGTAATTATGCATATACTTATTCATTTATTGGTAACATATATGGATTGCTTACTAATTTCCAAGAGTTTGCTTTGTAAGTATGCTTAGGCATTACATTTATGCAAACTCCTAGAAGGCAGAGATTGTAGAGGAAATGCCTCCTGTGTCGTAGCTGATAAAATCTTGCTAAGCTTGCATACCTCTTCTGATTCTCGGTGAATGTGGCACCTCCAAGGAAAAGGACAGTGGTGGCAAACTATGGACACTCATTCCCACTGGCCCTGAAACTCTGAGTGTCTTTCATATAATGGAAATAACACAGGGTGAATAGTCAGGAAGGGTTCCAGTCCAGCTCAGTCTTTGCTGGGGGAAGCTTCCCTCCCCCGGGGGAAGTTCATTCCATAATGAGCTTTGTAACTGTTTTCACCTTCATTTCCAATCCAGTTAATGACAAAGACCATATCCCCATTGAGTAATTCTCAGCACTCAAGGAGACTGAAAAAAAAATTAAAGTTTTCTGTCATTATAAATTACTACACAAATGATATTACTAGAGGAAGCCTGGCATGAAGGAATGAGGTTGGGCTTGGATTTGGGCAAACCTGATTTCAAATCTGATGTCTGTCATTTAAAAGCAATGTGTTTTGGGGAAGTCACTTAACCTCTATGAACCTTACTTTTCTCTTCTATAAAATGAGATGCTTGTATGATCTTATAAGATTGTCATGAGGATTACATGTGAAATGCTTATCACAGAGGTTACTCCATGGGAGCACTCAAAATATATTAATTTCTATTATAAAGATTAGTAACTAATGTTGCTAATATTAGTTCTTTAGTAGTAGAGATGGGTTTACACTCATCTAGTTGTATTCTCTTCTCCCTCATCTCAGGGGAACACATGTCTCATGGCACATATCTGCAAAAAGTTATCAGAGTTAAGTGAGCTCTTGGTCACTCTGAAATTGGCCACAGGAAATTTAACACCCATCCTGGCCTCATTAGTACAGAGATTAAATGATGTACTTGACTTAGGAGTGACTTCCTCTAGGCCTAAAATAGTCAAAACAAAAGATAAAGAAGAGAAAAGAGGTTATTGGCCTAATAAAGTCTGTTTCCTTATGAAGAGGGCCACTTGAAGACTAATTTAAAATAGTGATATTATGGGGCTTTTTATATCACTTTAAACAATTCTTAGAGCTTAAGTGGTCATAAAAACTCCATTTCAAAAAATAATTGTATTTTTTAACAGCTGCTTGTGGTTTAAGAGAGCTGCTTATCCTTTCCTCCAAAAGAGCTTACAGCCTAATGTCAAAACATCTGGCAATTACCTTGGACACTGATGTCAATCCTGCAGGCAATGAAACTTCTAATATTCCATTAGGACATGAAGATCACTGTGACATCTGACTACTTACTTGTATGTTAGGATTGTTCCTGACCCTGAATTTTTATAACAATCATGAATCCATAATAGACAGGTTGCATGACTGAGGAAGAGCTCTGATGAGTCATTGAAGCAGTTCCCTTGGTGTCGCTAACCTTTCCAGACTGGCGGGGGCGGGGATATGCATTGATCACTACGTACCCAGCCACCAGCCACCCTGGGGGAAAATGATGAAAAGGTATATAAGGATCATATCTTCAGGTTTTTAAGGTCTAAGTTTTTAATTCAAATACAGCGAAGTAAACTTCCTGAGACCTAACATTTAAGGTTGGAATCTTGAGACACCATGCAAGGGGTTTTAAGCCTGAATTTATTTGAAGACATCAAGGTTTATTTGGAAACTCATATAGTGCTTCTTTGCCCAAAGCCTTACAACCATTTACCTTCTAAGAAAGGAATGGTTTAATCACAAAAACATGGTGCTGAAGTTGACCTTAAGAGCACTGGCAGTCTTTCAGAGAAACAGAACGCCCACTTTGATGAAGACTGAAATAACAGCATCCTTCCAAACATTTTCCTTAGTCACTCATGGTGCCTGACATTATCACCAGCAAGTTATTTCCTTCAAGCCCAACATTTTCTTCAGGACCACTGGCAGACACAATACAACCCATTTACACTCATTACCCAACATGGGACATTAGTTTGCCTATTACTTGGCAAAGAGTGGAACCTCAGTGGAATTATTAATGGGACAAGCTTGAATTTCTCATGCTGGTTGGGAAGGGCAAATGTAAGTACTCAGAAGATCTTGAGGGCAGAAGACACGTGGGAACAGGCGCTGATGACAAGTTGCATATCTTCCTCAAGGGTGTGCTGGCCTTGCTAGGGACATCACTCATTCAAGGTCAGCAAAGAGAGAGCATCCTCACCCACAACTCTCCAGGAATCATGGCCAATCAATCAGACAGCCCTTCCAACTAACTGGAAAGATGCAGCCTCAGTCTCTTCCCATCCACCCACCCGCCCACCCAGGAGGCCACTGCCATCCACCTGAACTAGGAAGAAAGGAGAACACCAATGCCTTCCAAGATCATCTTCTCTTTTTCCTCCTGACAGAACTTCAGGCTGGCTTTCTTAGGAAAAAAATAGTATCTTTCCTCTTTGAAAAAAAAAATTCTGAGAAGAAAATGAAATAAGAATTGGAGGTTGTTTCCATTTTTAAGGATTTTGGATTTTGGTAAATGACTTGTTTTTAGAAATTTCATCCTGGGATTTATATCATTTTCCTCCCACCTTACCTCTCCTGTGTCCATTTTGGAGAAAAGCACCTCGTTTATCTTTGGGAGACAGTAATGCAGAAACTGTAACTGAGCAGATTTCCCCTTGAGGATCAAAATATTTGTGTTAAATGAAATGAGAAATCTGCTAAGTGGCGGCATGAATACCCCAGGGAAGGATATTTTGTAATTTTGAAAAATTCCTACTGAAATTCTTCTCTTGCCAAGAAAAGAGGAATGATTTCTATTAAAATTACTTCATGTCTGAATTACTCTCTGCCCCTTGGGAACATATAACATTACAGCTTTTATACTCAGTAATTTAGAAGGACGAGGGACACCTTATTTGGAAAGCATGCAGGCTTAACACGAAATGTTGGGCATTAAGTATTTTTACCACAAAAGTCTTTTTTTGAAAGTTTAGCTCTTAAACTATTCAAATTAAAGCTTGTTTTCAGAACTGATTTCTATGATTGTCTGTATATGTTCTTTTTAATTTCCTACCCTTATGCTACCATTCTCTGAAGTTACAGAGAAAATTCTCCAACTGATATGCAAGAACTTGTACCTTTTATGTAAAGCAAGATAGATGGTATCACATTAATAAAGCAGGTGAATGCCTTGAAACCAGTCAAATCAGTAAACTTTATTAAAATATATGTATATACTTGTGTATATATGAATAGGTGGGTCTAGAATAAAGGCTTTGGAAAGGCACAAGAGATGGAAAACAGTTATCAACCCATGTGCCAATTCTGGCCAAGTATTATGGATCCTACAGGCACTGTGTTGAGAAAGCTTTGGAGGCCAAATTCACATTAAGAAGAGGGGGGAAAAAGCCATTAAAGTCAAATATGTGCCATGACTCCTGGTGGCCAACCCAACTTTCATCCCTGGTATGTGTTGAATAACAACGCAAGTTCTCTGAGGTTGGTACAATTGGACTTGTTTTCTAATTTCCTACAATAAAATATATGCTGTTTTTGTAATTAGATTAAAACTATTTTTAACACTTCTTTTAAAACTGAAAGAAAAATTGACCTTTTTTTTTCTTAAGTTGTCCCAACATGTAGGGGAAAGTACTCAAATTGTCATCTCTGCACCCCGATCAGAAAAAGTCATCTTTGGGATCAATGGAAACTTTGCAAGGGTATAGGTGTATTTCTATGTGTCAAAAGTCAGTAATTCCTTTGATTATTAATTAATTATAAATTATTTGAGTTATCACAATGCTTACTCATAGGCTTTATCCATGCAGAGTTTCTAATGTTATTGTTGCAAGATGGTCTTGAGCTACATAGGAGCAGGGGAAGATGACTGGAGCAGCAGGACTCCGAGAGTTGGGAACCCACTAGAACAAGACCCGGACTGTGGCTGTGCTTGTGGGCTCACACTCTGTCTCACACACACAGCCCTGGCCCCTCAAGAGGAGAAAATAGTAACATCTATCTCAAGTGCCCCCATATGTATCTCAAAATGTCACAGGGTATTTGAAAAGTGCTTCTTTGTAGCGTACTAATGCTAATACACTAGCACTATGCTGGTGCTGTCACTCTTAGCCATAATGGTAAATATCCTTGATTTCCATGTGAATTAAAGGAAACAGTAGTGCCCAAAACACAAATAATCTGAAATTATTTCTCCTGTTTTAGTAGCTGATTTCTAATTAGCATAGACTTGCCAAGGCCTCTAGGCAACTATCATCAGAATTATACTTGGTTCAACAAGTTGCAGTAGGAGTGAAACAGAGCCCCAGAGAAGTTCAGTGAGGACTCTGGGCCACATTTAAAATTAGCATTGATGGGGCACCTGGGTGGCTCAGTGGGTTAAGCCTCTGCCTTCGGCTCACATCATGATTTCAGATTCCTGTGATCAAGCTCCACATTGGGCTCTCTGCTCAGCGGGGAGCCTGCTTCCTTCTCTCTCTGCCTGCCTCTCTGCCTGCTTGTGATATCTCTCTCTCTCTCTCTCTGTCAAATAAATAAAATCTTTTTAAAAATTAAATTAAATTCAATTAACGTTGAACATGAACTGGAGGCTGTGGCTTCTTACCTTCCTTCTAGTCTTTCTTCCAATCCACACTGCTGCTTCTTATTTATCTTTATAATATCTCCTGCACTATTGGATTTGAATGAATGGTCCAGATTTGGCTGAAGATGTCAACAAAATGATTATGCAGTCTCTAAACAATTACCACCCTAGAGAAGACTTCACCTAGCTAGCTTACGCATTATAAAAAAAAAAAAAACACCTTGCCCTGAGACAGAAATTAGATGCACCCAGTATACAGATAAATATCACCCAAATGAATAAATAACCCAGCTTGCCATATTTGTACTTTCATATTGTCCTTTCCCTAATATATGAATACTAAATAAGAAAAATAAGAATACATAAATTGCAAGGGAGTTGGCTTCAGGTAATACGTAAAAATAATAGCTATCATTTAGAATGCATGTATTTTGTTCCAGTTATTTAAACATATTACAGATCATCTTTACAGCAACCTCATGCTATATTGATGTTATCATTTTACAGGTGTGAAAATGGAGACTCAGTGACAGTAGTAATTTTTTTTAATTAACTAAACAGCAACAACTTAAGAACAGAGCCAAGATATGAACCTGCAAAGCCCATGCTCTCTTTACACTATGATGTTAGCATATTAGTATCAGAGAGCTTACTGTAATCATTTTTATCCACCTAAATTAATTCACATAGTAGTAAAAGTGCTCAGAACAGAACCTTTAAATTACTAGGTCAAGGTTGTGCCATGTAATAGTGGTGAAGTCAGACTAGAACCCAGTCTCCTGACCTCATGAGTGTGTTGCCCATTTCTTTCGTCAGCCTTTAGCATGAGCCCAGAGCTCATCGAGTGGCCCACCAGCCTCTGTGGGTTTCTCAAACGATTCTTAGATGTCATGATGAAGCAGCATCCACTAAATAAATTCACAAGTTGAATACCATGCACCTAGGAAGGTACACAGAATTGGTGCTGACTGGTAGAGAATAAGGAACAAACTACAGCTGTTTCTGAGGGTAAGAGATTTTAGGAGAGGAGTGGTACTTCGAGGTGACTGGGCCAACCTCCTGAAATGCAGGAAAAATCTCAGGTTTCATAGAAAAGAGATAAAAAGGATTTGAAATAGAACAGTATGTCTGTGGTCTTGTCTATGCCCTTGTGTAAGTCCCCAGCCACTTTGTGCATCTTTCAAACAGAAATCCTAATGTCAATCCAGTTATATCATAGCATAAGAATAAGGAACAACCAGCCCAATGACTATAAAGTGGTCTACCCCAGAAGTATGCAATAGAAATTATTCAAATTAATGATCTGGGCAGCTTGCAGGTGAGGTGCCTGCTCCAATTTGAGCCAAGTCCTTTCAAGTTGTACTTTTTTTTTTTAAGAGTTCTGCCTCAATTCAGTGAATTGGATTATTTCAATGAAATATACTTAATAAGTTCCCTTGGGCATCACTTGATACTTCTTTGGTATTCTTTTTACCTTTTTTTGTATTAGATTTAACACCTGGGTAATACTAAGTGCCATGGTTACCATAAATTACAGGAGACTAAATAAATATTTGAGAGAGCAGGAGAGATTTGATTAAATTGCTGAAAATGAAATGTTGAGTACTACTTCCCACACCAAATAGACTTTCTTGCTTCAGTGTGCACTGCCAACAGTGGACTTGGTTTTCATAGCTCCAGACATTTTCTAAATGGGTAAATTGCCAGCATGACCACTTCCGTTTTTCTTTCTTGTTTAAGACCCAACATATTTTTTATTCTTTGACTTTAATCCAAGCTGGTAAATTATGGCCAAGAATTGAAGGCTTGATAACAAGGAGTTGTAATAGTGGAACTCTATTGCAAAATCTACCTGAAATGGGCAGGAATGTTTATGTTATAAATGCGGGTTTGGGGCACATCAGATTTATGTCAAAAGTAGAGTCTCTCCTGATAAGTGAGAATGAATGGGGAAATTCAGTAAGGATGAATTAATAATAATTACAGCAATGTCAGGAAATTTGGAACAAGCCAAAAAGATTACTGGATGCCTCCAATGGAAAACTAGGCACTGCTTAGAGCAGCTAATTTCAATATTCCTGATCTATGAATGACTCTCTTCTTTGGATTACCCCTTTGAACCAGTTGTACTCATTTAATAATGAGTTAAATGAAATATTTTTTAAAAAATTATGCTTTCCCAGGTTTAATAACTAACATATAGTGAAATGCTTATGGTGCTAAATTCTGCATGGGCAGTTTCTTATTTAAGCCAACAACCATATATGTAAGCCCATTTCCCTTTTAAAAAGATGAGCTGAGAGAGGTATAGAGAAGTCAAGTAACTTGCCCACATAAGAAATGAGATAGAAATTCAGAAAAGTGCCCTCTGCCACCCAAAAAATATGTAAGTTTCTGGTTAGTTCTCCATCACTTCTGACTAGATGAGATCATTATGAAGAATTTCTTGAGTTATTTCCTTTTTGAGAATATATTCTCCCCAAGTGCATCCTGGTCCACATCCTGGGGGCAGTCTCACGTAATCACACCTTTCTCTGATGGCTGATAACAAAGACATCTTCCCAAGAAGCTTGTTCACCCTGTCCTAACCTATTGATTCCTCCAAGGAAGTTGAGAACTAAAGAATGATGGGAAGAAGAAAGTGTTCTGAGTTTAGAAGACAGAAGGAGGAGGTGGCAAATGCAAAATGTAGATTTCTGAAGTCTTTGTTAAAACACAGTTACAAGATGGCGTGCAGTGGAATCTGGTGCTTGAGGGGCCTGACATGAATTCATTACTCCATTCTGCTTGCATTCCAGAGAAATGCTCCCCAGTGCACCATCACCCCCAGCTTCCATTCTCTCAGGAATTTAGCCCTCTGCTTTTAGGCTCAGAAACTGTAGTGGTCTATGGACAATCTACTATCCCAAATGGGAAAGTCCTACTAGGACCAATGAGCCAAAACTTCTGGCTAGGTTTGTTTTTAGGCCCCAGTTTCTTCAGCCACAAAGAAATCCAGAGTGGCGATCCCTTTCATTCTTAAAATGGAATGATTTCTATAATTAATCTTTATCATTCAGTGAAACACAATTCCAAGTGTAAAATGAAATACAAACCTGTTTTAGGAACTCTAAAATATTTATTTATTCCTTTATTAATTACATTCATTTAAAAGTTACTTTATTCCAAAAGGGAGTATGGCTGGCTTATTGAATTATGTTGTGGTAATAACCCATATGGTATCGTCTGCTGAAGTGTCAGTGCAGAGTAAGGGGATTGTAGTAGATAAGGCTGTCGAGAGCAAATACAGAAACCACTCTGCCATTTAAGGGTAACTAATGTTCTCATGGAATCCCAGAACAGGAATGCCTCCTTGGCCCTGTGAATGAATGGGAACCAGGGACTGTAATGACCTCCCAATTCTGTTCCCTACTGTGCGCCTGCATCATTCACTTCCATTACAGAGTGTGGTATACGACAGAAGGAGGCATCTACAAAGAGCAACCACACATCTATACCATCCAAAGAGGGACAAACGTCCTAAGACCCAACCTAAAATTCCTTGGGAAGGAACTGGCCAAGCTTAGGTCGAATGCCCACCTCTTGATCAATCAACTGTGGCCACAGTCCAGGAAAGGTGCTCTGATTGAAACGTGTGTTCTTCTCTTCTCTAATCAACTGTAACCTGAAGTAAAAGCCACACTGTGCAAAATGGCCAATGGGGGGACCACACACGCACTACTGCCTTATGTGAGAGGAAGTGAATATTACTGGAAAACAAGGGACTAAGGTAACCACTGAAAAGATGTCCACCCTAAGTCCCTAAAAAGAACCACTATTAAGAAATACAGTAGTCATAAAACTTAAGTAATGCATAAACCTCATTAAAAACCTGAGCTAGAGGCTCTACGCACCCCCTCAGTCCACAGGGACATTTTGACACGATCAGAAGTGATCAAGGAAAACATACTGTATTTTCCCCTCTAATTAGCATCTTTCTTTGCTTCTCTCAGGATGCTTATATGTGGGCTCAATAAAAGTCTGTGCGTTCCCAAAGAGTTCTTCATCTGTTTCTCAGCATTTTTCTTTTGATTCTTGGACTTCATTCACTCCATAAAAGCACACTGGAACATCAATGAAGATCCCTGTTTTTGCAATTGTTCTCTCTGCACAATTAGGCATAATAATTAAAGCATCCTTTTTGTCTGAAAGGCAATTAAAGTACAACTTTGGAAACATGCGACAATAATATTGAATAATGCTACATTTGTCAGTGAGGTCACTAAATGGGCAATAGATCTTAGGAGGCAAATGGTCTTTCCTTTGTAAACAGATCATTGCTGAGCTTACTTAAATGGCTCTAATAAGTCCCATACAGTGCCGTAGCAGCTTGCTGTGTTTCTATTCCTTCAGCAGAAGTGAACACTTTAATGGGCACATGCCCATTGACCGACTGAGGAAAAATGAGTCTAAAACCACTTGGAAATCATCAGACAGACAAGTAAAAAAAAAAGTATTACATATTAAAAAATAATATTTAAAAGAAAGTCTCAGAGACAGAATGAAAGATCATACCCTATCAAATGTTTAACTATACACTGAAAGACATCTATGGCAAATATAAAGTAACTACCAAATAAATGCAGTAACCCCTAGCCACCTCCGCTTTTGCAACGACATTAGCTTTTCCTCACTTCACGTCGTGGACTCCTCTACTCCCCACTAAGAGTAACCTCCACGAGGGCAGAAATATTGTCACCTTTGTTCAGTATATTCTCCCCAGCACTTGAATTAGAGGCTGACAACAGGTGATGCTCAAATTTTTGTGTGCGTCTTACTGTGTTCATTTCATTTTTATTGAAGTATAACATACCACAGAGAAGGACACATATCATGGGTGTGAAACTCACTAATTGTCACAATCTGCACACATGCAGCCAGAACCCAAAGCAATCAACAAAACATGACCAGCACCTCAGAAACCCTTGTGGGCCTTTTCCCAGTTACTATCCCCACAAGAAAAACCACCATCCCCAAGGCTAACAGTATCATTTGTTTTGCTTAGTTTTAGACTCTATAAACAGAACCACATAATGTGAACTCTTGTGTGTGTGACTTCCATTCAACTCTACACTGGTGAGATTTATCAATGTCGTAGGTTACTGTAGGTCACTCATCTCTCATTGTGTGAATGGGCCAGTTTACTTACCCATTCAGCTCTTGATGGCCATTTAACTAATTTCCAGTTTGGGGCTAATACAAATGGTACTCTGACGGGTGTCCCAGTGCATATCTTTTAGCATATACATTTCTGTTGGATATACACATTGGAGAGAAATTGCTGTGTTATAGAGGATGCATGTTTCCAGATTTATACATTAATATTTTAAACCATTAGTAATATGAACTTTAAAAGAACCTGTATTTTACTTGAATTGGTGGTGAAATTAGTTCAATACCTTGATTTCCACATGAAGAAACAAAGGGCAAAGTTCATTTAGGAGGGGCAGTAGAATGGAGCACATGCTGCTACCATCTTGCTGTGTGGCCTTGAGCAAGAATACCCTGGCATTGATTTCTTCACATAAATTGAGGAAATTCAGTAAGATAATCTCAAAATCACTTCCACATTCCAGCTCTAAAATTCTATATGAGGAACAATTGTCAGAGCGATGACTAAAAGCCATGCTTCCAAACTCATATCAGCGAGTTTTAACTTCATACCAACCTTTCTTTCGGTGAAATTAATTATCAATATAATTATTTATTATCAACGTGGAAAGTTAATCTTATTAGCTAATATTTATCGAATGCTCTTTCCAAGTGTTTTTCATGTACTATCTCATCAAATCCTGACAACAACTCATGAAGAGTTATTATAGCTCCCATTTACAAACAAGGAAACTGAGGACCCAAAAGGCTAAATGCCCAGTCTAAGGTCACAGAGCCACGAAGTGATTGAGCTGGGTTCTTTAAGGCACTATGCATAAATAACTCTATGTGTAGTCATCTTTAAACCTAAACTGCATCCAATGTTAAGTCCCTCTGCTATAACTTACAGCTGTTTCTAGCCACTTGTTCCAAGGGAAACTTGTTTCTCCTTGGATTCTGATATGTGACTTATGACATACACAGTCTGAAATAAGCTACACTATAGCATTTTCTGTAGGGTGCTCCCAAACCAGGCTTAACACGTTGACACTCAGATTCTTCACTGACATCTCCCAAGATCATCTGGTACCGATCTCTATCTTCAACAACACTGGATGGGTTTCTTAACTCAGGATTTTATGAAGGCAGTAAAACTAATGAATCACAAATGTCTGAACCCATATAGAAAACAATGCTAAAGGAGATAGTACAATTATGTATCATGATCTACCACAAACTATAAATATTATTCATCGGGTATCTGATACTAACATCTAACTTCAGTCTGATAACAAGCTGGTAAAATAATTCGCCGTGTCTTAAGTAAAATATCTCTGATACAATTCAGATTTTTGCTTCCATATTCTTTGGCCCTTCTTTATGTTCCATGAAGATTTTCATAGGCTCTAAAATTCCATTTTATTGTGTACTAAATTCCTGATTACTCAGTAAAGAAAACTCTCGAGTCCTGTCTGAAATTGCTCTAATTGTTTGCTTTTCATGAGGAGGTGGGGTTGTGCATCAGCTGATTTTTAAGGAGGCTTTGCTTTCAGTCAAAATACTTGGCAGTGCTGTTTATAGAGTATCTTGCTATGTGAAAATTGTCCCTTTATTTCTACACATAAGCAGAATGTGGTTCGCACTCCATTTCTACTCTAGCTCATCTAAACTGATCTATAACTAGACTTCCAACCAAATTCCACATTCTACACTTACGTTTAGTAAATGGGTGTAGTAGGAAAGGAAGGGGCCTTACCCTGTACAGTTTGGGGTAGGAAGGCTCTCTATTCTTCCTACCCTTACAAATACTTTCTAGAAAATCATCATTGTGCACACACACATATCATCCTAATTACTGCTTAATCTCTCATCAAAGTCCATTCTGTTTAACTGTTTACTACATAAACAGGCTTGACTTCGCCATTATAAATATGGCAGTTCTACCTGGCCATTGTGCCATAATACAGTAGACTTACTTAACCTGGAAAGTGACTCTAGTTCTCCACCTAAAGACATAGAGGGCAGCACCTCAGTGAAAGCTACAATCATGAAGATTGCCTTCCCTAGATCCTTGTTCTTTGGTAATATCTCCTGCCTAGGTCACTGGTCCACATGTGACCCCTGTCAAAGTTCAGTAACTTCAGTCACCCTCCCACCCAGAGGCAATCAGTTCTAGATTCCCTTCCTTATTGCAGTGACTGGTGTTGGAATCATTATTTTTGCTTCTTAAAGTATAGAGAGAAAAAGTCAGTCCTCATGATTTGGAAGGAAGGAATAGGAAAAATATGAAGATGATGATCAGATCTCTTACCAACTAGGTATAAATGAAGAGCCAAGAGCAGAGTGATGAATAAAGAGCCCCTTTCTCATACTTTTGATCCCAGGCTGTCTACTACTTCTCTATCAGATTTTATAAGCTAAGAGTCAGAACCGGAGGAAGATGGGAGCAGAGACACATTAATGGTGGACAACTGCAATGAAAACCACAGACTCTGCTGCAGTGCCCTGGAACTGCCTGTTTCTGACCCCTCCTCCAACATAATTTGAGACAACAGTTTAGATCAGAAGAGGAAGCTGATTCATTGGAAGAGGATACAATTAAAAATAAAATATAGATTGTCAGTGAAGTTGAGGACATTTTCAACTCCTTCAAACATTATGGAAATAGACAAACAATAAAAGGGGAACTGGAGAACATTTGCATGAACTGAAATGAGACCGCACAATTATAGCTACAGTTTGACCAAATGGATGAGGGTGCATAACCCATTCTTTTTGTCCTGGACACGGGGACCTTTTCTCACACTAATGATAATATTATAGAAAAATTACATGAGAATAAAGTAAGAAGAATATAAAAAAGAGGCCAAGAAGATGTATGAGAGGAGTTAATTACATAGAAAAAAAGTAAGCAAGCAACGTAATTTGAAATTTGAGAGTTAACATAAGCCTGTATAATAGTACCCAGAGTCTTCTGGGTACTATTGATCTGTTACTTCTCCCATAGTTTCTGTCTAAGTCTAAGTGGATGATAAATAATGCAGTTACATAACCATGTTTCACTCCTTGTCAAGAACACTGCTTGAAACTAACCATGGACCGAAGAGAAGGAAGGGTTTTCTCCAGGAGCCTTGTATAAATTGAGCTGAGATTGCAGTAAAGTAGTCAACTGTGAATTAGTTTGATCTACTTATCTGTACTATCATCTGAGGGTTAAGCCTGCCCAGAGTAGAGAGTAGAGCAGATTTCATTTTCTGTGTACTTGAAATAAATCTTGAATTTCATGAGCAGTGAATACTTGCAATAAATCTCTTTTTACTTAAATCAGATTGATGAGATTCCTCTTTTTTACATACAAACACTCTCTGACAAAACCAGAGTTTTCGTTAAAAACAAATTCTCCTGTTGGGCAGAGACACAACATATCATTTGGATTTTAGTCAGAAAAGAGAAACCACCTGAGGTATTTCAAACAGATAGCATTTAATCTAAGGAACTGATTAAGCCAGTGATGAAAAAACTGAGGAGTCGAACAAAAGATGATGAGACATCGCAGAGACTAGCAACGGGAAGAAGATGCTGCTGCTCTAGGGCTGGAGAAACACAGGAAGGACGCTGTGTTCCCAAATCCAGAAGCTGAAGTCATTGGGTATAAGGTAGAACCATAGTGGGACTTTCCAATGGGGTCATAAAGACAGGCATTTTCTGGCAGATTCTGGACCCACCCAAGAGGCTCAGAGATGCTGCCAGAGATGCCACCACAAGCAAAGAAGAGAGAAGTCTTCTCCCCTTCTTTCTGTCTCCTTTATACTAGTGTACCCCATTGGCCAAACCTACAGAGATACTCGAGGTCTGAGAAACATAGTTTACTGCCATACAGAGCAGGGCAGAGAAAGAGTATGAATCTGAAAGTAAGCAAGCCAAGATCTGCCACAAGTAGGCTCCAGGAAGCACTCCGTACCACACTAGTAAACACCCTGCAACAATTCTGGGTGGTCTGGGGCACGATGACAGAACTTTAATTTGTGCGATTCTTCTTATATTTTTTCTTTTACTCATTTCATTCTGATCCTCGGTATCTTGCCCTGGGGATTTTTGTAAGATGTAAAACATAAGTTACTTGAAATAATATGCTCTCCTTATATAAAATAAATGCCTAAACTGGCTGCAGATGTTATACTGAAAGTACTAGAGGAAGAAGGAAGAGAGAGATTTACCCATGTAAGCAATAAGCAGCAGAAGAGGAATAATTCTAAACACTAGAGAGAGGGAAGAATACAGATGTCTTAGGGAATCAAACACTCATATGCTACTGGCTGTTGGCACCCCAGGGAGAAGGCATGGCCTTAGAGAATGTGGGTATGTGGTATCCCAGTGAAACCTAAAACCTAAACACAGGAGACCCCTGCCTTGGTAAAGGGTCCCACGCCCTAAACAGGGTCCAGATACAGCACAGCTTTCAGACAGAAAGGGAAGTGCAAGCTGAAGTATCATGTGTATCAAAAGGAGCCAATAAGCTTTGACTAATTCCCCATCCCAGCCTCCCTGACTCAGGTTTAACTGCAACATCTCAGCACTAAGAGAAAACAAATGGCACACTCAAAAAAGTTTTACTGAAAGAACTTAATAAGAGAACTATCACTTAAAATCTTGAACAGGGGGGACCTGGGTGGCTCTGGTGGTTGGGCGTCCAACACTTGATTTCAGTCTAGGTCATGATCTCAGGGTTGTAAGATCAGGCCCCAGGTCAGTTTTTGTGCCTGGCGTGGGGTCCGCTTGGGAGTCTCTCTCTCTCCCTCTCCCACTGCCCCTCTGCCTGCTTATGCTCTCTCTCTCTCTCTCTCTCTCTCTCTCTTAAATAAATAAATAAATAAAGTCTTTTAAAAAAATTTTTTTTTAATCTTGAGCAGGATTAAGGAAATCAACAAGGATGATGAAACACAGTGGAGAAAGTCATCACACTCAAGGCCGGAAGGGAAAAAAGGAGAAAATGGTATTACCACAACCCCAAAAGAGCTGAAACCACGGAGCAAAAACCCTCCATCAAGTAGTTCCAATCCTTTAGGGAAGCACATTCACTGTTCCAACAATGGTGAGAGACAAGAAAAAAGTGAAAGAAATAGATATCCCAACTTCTTACTTTCTCTTTCAACTCTAGCTGCTACCTCTCTGGTTGAACCCATGTAGAAGTCAAAAAGCACAGCACATAAGCCCAGTTAAGGCAATCACAGCACAGAACAGACAGAGAAGTGCTAAAATTAGGAGAGGCTAAATAACAACCCAGCAAAGATCAAAATGCTAATTCAAGAAGATAATTCAAGAAGATATATGCACCCCTATGTTTATTGCAGTATTTACAATACCCAAGATACAGAAGCAACCCAAGTGTCCATCCATAAAGGGTAATGTGTGTGTATATATATATATATCTATATATATATATATATATATGCACACACGCGCGCACACACACACACACACACACAGAGTGGAATATTACTCAGCCATTAAAAGGATGCTGCTTCTTGCCATTTGCAATGACAACAGAGGGTATAATACTAAATGAAACAGTCAGAGAAAGACAGATATTATACAATTTCACTTGTAGGTAAAATTTAAGAAACAAAATGAACGACGACCAAAAAAGAGACAAAAAAAAAAAAAAAGACTTCAATATAGAGAGCAAAGTGGTGGTTGTCTGAGGGGGGTGGGTAGGTGAAATAGGTGAAGGGGATTAAGAGTACTTCTTGTGATGAGCACTGAGTAATACAAAAGTGTTGAGTTGTTATATTATACACTTAAAACTGATAGAACACTATATGCTAATTATACTTGAATTTTTTAAAAAATTTAAGAGGAAGAAAAATAAAGAAAGAGAATAACCAGCACCCTGCAGCTCCAGATTTTGTGGAGTCTGAGGTCTCTACAACTTGAGGGGCTTACTTACAAAAATAATAATATATAATAAAAAATATAAAATCAAGTATGGAAGTATATAGTGTTTATATCAAGAAGGGAAGTCACCAAAAAACAAAATTTAAATTGCTGACAAATTACTCAACTATCAGAATCTGAAAAAAAAGAAAAACCTTATTAATTAACTACTTAAGATACTTTTATAATATCTACCTTCTTTATAGTACTGCTATAATTTTTTCATCATCTCTTTATATACGAACACTTTCTAATATCAATTTTTGTAATGAGAATGGAAAGATAATTTAATATTTTCTAGGCCCAAAATATTTTATTATCAATAATTGGAATGCATAAACTATGCAAGGTTATAAAAATATAAAATTGTTTGGAGTTCTGTTGTTAAGTCTGTGCCCTACAAACTCGGGAATTTTGATAAGTTCTATTTTGCATGATTACTATAAATTTTTAAATGTATGCTGCTTTTTAATTTGACTATACTATCATTTGTGTACATTATCAAATATATTCCCTGACAGCTTCCATTTTAAGTAAGTGTTGATGAGAACCGAATTCTCTGCTAACAATTAAACACGTCTGATAATGAAAGAATCTTCCAGAGACCAGCTTCTGGTTCCACACATTGCACACTTAGTTTTTACTCTAGTATCCATGTTTCTGCTTCTGGGAACCATAGAAGTAATTCATATATTGATGGCTAGCAATGGCTTCACTATACAAAAGTGACTGAAAAATCACATAAATATTATCTCATCAAACTCAAACTAAATATCATAAACTCAATTTTCCCTGAGCTGAATCTTATAACATCCTGAAGTATGTATGGTTAAAGAAAATACAGGTCAGTGATGTTTGTAGACTTGCATTTGAATCAAAAGTCAAAATATACTCATGATATATGATATAATTTATTTCTAAAAAAATTATTACCTGGGGTGCCTGGGTGGCTCAGTGGGTTAAACCTCTGCCTTTGGCTCAGGTCATGATCTCAGGGTCCTGGGATCGAGCCCCGTATCGGGCTCCCTGCTCAGCAGGAAGCCTGCTTCCCCCTCTCTCTCTGCCTAATTGTGATCTCTGTCTGTCAAATAAATAAGTAAAATCTTAAAAAAAAAATGCAAAAAATTATTACCTAACTCTGTTCACAGAAAAAGTCTAGAAGCAATAACTAACTCAGGGATAAGGAGTGCCCCTAGTGTCCAGACTGTGATTTCTAAATACCATTTCCACAGAAAAATCCTGAAGTGCTCGGAGAGATGGCTGATTTCGGGTCTGGTGCAATGAACTTATATAAGCCTAGAAAATCTTGTCATACCAGAAAACGAAGAAGCTATCCACATTCAACAAGGATCATGTCAAGAGATAATAAATAGGAGCCAAGTTAAAGGGACTCCCACTGGCCAAACATGAGATAGTTTGTGCATCAAAAAGTACAACTTCACTAAATAAAAACACATCAAATACATCTTAAAACAACAACAACAACAACAACAACAACAAAAGAAAAACTCTGAAGTCATACTGTTTTCTACAGTGGCTGTAACAATTTACATTTCTACCAACAGTGTACTAGGGTCCCTTTATCTCCAAATCCTCCCCAACACTTGTTATTTGTCTCGTATACTAAAACTAACAGAAAATTGTGTGTCAACTATACTCAAATTAAAACAAAACAAAACAAAAAATACAAACATCCAGTATATGTCACACCAACTAAAAACAAAATCTATGAGGTCATAATGATATATTTTTTAATATCTTCGGTTCTATTTGAAGGTTTGTTAGGGCACCAACCTCTCATTCTAAAATTTGACAAAGGGATGGGGTGCCTGGGTGGCTCAGTGGGTTAAGCCTCTGCCTTCAGCTCAGGTCGTGATTTCAGGGTCCTGGGATCGAGCCCCATATCGGGCTCTCTGCTCAGCAGGTAGCCTGCTTCTCCCTCTCTCTCTGCCTGCCTCTCTGCTCACTTGTGATCTCTCTGTCAAATAAATAAATAAAATCTTAAATAAATAAATAAAATTTGACAAAGGGGGGAATTATCCTACCTATCCTGTATTAACTATATTCCAGTGTAATCAAGTAATTGACAAAAAAATTCTTCTTTACAGAGGAATTCTACTTAGTAATTACAGAAGGAATGATTGAATTAGAGTATCTATATTTTGTAGTCCCTAATGAAATAATAGCTCTAGACAGTGGTCATCCAAGCTTGCTACATCCATCTGGGGAAAGACGCATGGACCAGACTAACAAGATCTGAAACCTCTGGTCAATCTAAACATTCCTAAAAATAAAATAAGATAGAATACAATACAGTGAAAAGACAGTGTGTCAAGCATCATATGCCTCTGATGTGATAGAATAATGAGCCCACAGCATCACTGATGAAATGTTCTACCAAAAAATTGAACCTGTATACAATCAAGTATCTAGATATAACAGATGAACATGAAAAACGGCACCACAGGGATGCAACTGGCCAATCCCAGAGTGTAAGATATGCTCTGAGGCACAAGACCCAGTTTCTTCAACAAATAAATGCATTAAAAAAGAAATGGAGGGAAGAGAAACTTTACAGATTAAAAGAATTTTAGGAAATGTCACATGCGATACATGGACTTTATTTGAATCCTGATTCAAATAAATCAATTTTTAAAATGTTACAGAACAATAAGGTAAACTTAGTGCATACTGAGAGCATATTTAATGATATTAAAGAAATAGTGTTGTACTGGTAGGCAGGATCAGCAGCAAGAGAGCTTGGGGCCATGTCTCACACCATTTTGCTGGTACAGCCTACCAAGAGGTAAGAAGGCAGACCTTAGGCTGACTATGATTCTATGAATGAAGGCATTGAATTCCTCTTTAAAATTAGGTCATCTGAAGAGCCTCTCTATCACATATAGTGTCAGTCACTTGGCTGATTTTTATCCATGATTTAGCAGACCTCAGCTTCCTTGCTTACGGAGCTGATACCCAGGCATATCAACCTTACAACAAAAGCCTGGATGAAAGAAAAAATCTACGTGCTCCGCGGTGGGCAGACCCAACAGGCCCAGAAACAGCAGAGTTGGAAGCACTGGGGATGGGGGTAGGCTTGAACACCACTGTGGACAGCGGGCTGCAGTGGAAGTTTTGTATTATAGTAATCCTCTTTCCGTCGTGGTACACTCCAGCCAGGATGGACATATCAGATGAAATGTGAGGATCTTGGTCAGTCTAAAACTCCCATAGCCCATTTTTCCCCCTTTCGTTTAATGTAAGCATTTTTATAATTTAGATGGAAGTTAATTTTTATCAGTTAATATTGGTCCCAATCTTTCAAGCTCTCCGTATCTGCTTTATAGAATTCTACTGTACTAACTCTTCTTCAAGTTGGGGTGTGAGTGATGACAGTTTAGTTGCATCTTTAAGTGAAAAACAAATTAGTGAAAAACAAATAAATGTCCTTTAGGGGTTTGTTTGGTTTTGTTTTTTTAAGAAGAAATCATGTTAAGGGGTCTGTGGGGTTTTTTGCTCTAACAATGATTTTAAAAAATAGTGTCTTCTCTCAGAGACACATACTGAAATATTCAGGAGTGAGGTAATATTGTGGCTAGTATTTACTTCAAAATTATCCAATAGGTAGGAGTAAGGCATAGTGTAGGTGAAACAGGACTGGTCATGTGCTGGTAATAGTTGGATCTGGGCGAGAGGCATATGGGGGTTTATCATACTATTTTCTCTAATTGTATTTTATTTTCTCTAATTTTAAGCTCAAAACTTCCATAATCTTTTTTTTTTAAAAAGCAGCTCAATAAAAATGAACTTTCCAGAAGATTTACAGAAATTGAAAATGCTACTTAGTTCTCATATCACGGAGAAGCAAGTCTTGCCTTCAAGTCTTCAGGCAGAGAATTTGATCCAACAGGGATTCTTTTCTCTCTTTCTAATTCCTAAATGTTGACCGTAATGTCAAGTGCTCAATGACAACTCCATAATTATCACAGAACATACGTCTACCTCACCACAGGTATTTGACAAAGATGAAAACCTTGCGTCGGGATATCCTGACTCAGTTGTGTGTAGCAGGACAAAAATCTTTCTGAACCCTGAGCAGACTTTGAATTAACAGACCCTCCAGTATTACTTGAAGGCCATGGCTGAGTGAGAAATAAATAAATAAAGCAAGCCTCTGGGGCGCCTGGGTGGCTCAGTGGGTTAAAGTCTCTGCCTTCGGCTCAGGTCGTGATCCCAGGGTCCTGGGATCAAGCCCCGCATTTGGGCTCTCTGCTCAGTGGGGAGCCTGCTTCCTCCTCTCTCTCTGCCTGCCTCTCTGCCTACTGGTGATCTCTGTCAAATAAATAAAATAAAATAAAATTTTAAAAAGCAAGCCTCAACAAGCAATCACTAAAAGGCACTTGGCTTGGACCATTCACCCAGTGACAGATCACTGAATGCCAGAGCACTCAAGAGCTCTGTCCTCTTGTAACTTCTCCCTCAAATAGCTAAAACGCTTCCTTCCACTGTTCCCACCAGCCTCTGGAGTCTTTGCTTTACAGACACTTAAGGCTCCACGTTTCTATCCTTCCATCCTGATAAAGTACAGAATTAATCAGGATTACAGAACCTCGAAATCCATACGTCAGAATTATTTTGTTTGAATATATCATGTGTTAGACAGTGACACCTATTGGTGAAGTGTAGTATTGTAAACCGGGACTACTGAATATTGCCATAGTCAGATAGATCTGACACTCAGACACAATGGAAAAAAGCCAGACTGAATCCATGGCAGGAAAAAAAAATCACTTTAATATGCTTTTATCACCTTTAAACAGTCTAGGTAATTCAACCTAAAACTAAAAGTGAGGTAGGTAGTTTGCAACACTTATAGGAAATATTTTGATGAGCATAGCAAATATTCAGCCTGAACTGTGGTGATTCAGGCTGCCTTAGTGATTTAACTACGTACGTTGCAATTAATTCTTTTTAAATGGGTGTTTCCGAAGTTAAAGCCACTTTGTGCTCTTAAATGGACAAACATTTCACAGCCCTATTTCAATGAATTTTTAAGTGCATTTTATTTCTTTTAAAGTGACCCTATCTAAAAATTCACAAGTTCCAAGCTTGTGGAATCCAAATTAATAAAAAAAATATATTCTATACTTGAATTAGACAAAAGATTAGGAGCATTGTCAATTCTCAGTGTGAATATGGAAAGAGGGGGCTCTAAGTATGAAATATATTTATTTCATATAAATCAATCAATTATAGATAGGAAGGATGGATCCTCTCAGTAAGGGATCAGATGGTAGGAACAAAGATTAGGGGAATGTGAAAAGTAAAACCCCATCCAATTGTTTAAAATGTCCAGCCATCAACTTGATCTTTTCCCTCATCAAAAGTTCTTACTATGTTCATTAGAATGATTTATATAACTCATAAAAATAATTTCTATAACTTAGAATCATTTATAAATGTTTACATTACAGTATAAACATACATATATGGCATAAATATATATTTTAATACGTATCATATAAACATATGAAAATATATTTATCCCATAAAAGTACATTGTAAAACCATTTTAATAATGAAATCAATGGGAAAACTAGATTCACTTGAAGTAATTTGTTTTATAGACCCCGCTTGAGGGAATACGCCAACATATTGCACAGTGAGTGATGCCTCAAAGGAAAAGTCCTCTTGAGCCAAGGCTTCTCCCTGGCTATAAAATCATTTCCCCTCCCTAATCTCCCAGTCATTTCCTTCCTAACTACTCGACAGCGCTGTAATGGGTGGTGTGAGGTTTTCTCAGGTTCAGTTCTGAACTCACCTTCCCCTGCGTCTCCTCCTCAATTACTTATCCTCTCTGGAATCCTCCCTCCCCTCAGGGACAGGGAAGCCAGCATTGATGGCCTCGAAGCTTGCGGCACAAAGGAGCGCCAACATTTTCTTTTCCTCTCTGGCTCCCTCGCCTCTCCTCTCCCTCACATTTTAGTCAATGCAAGAGAGGAGCAGTTTGAGGAATCCATGCTCACATCCTAAAGTCCCTGTGTGGCCCCGGTGCTTGATCCTATGGAAGCCGAAGGTACAGCAGGGACCCAGAGAGCCTTCACGTCTCTGGAGGGCACGCGGGAAGCATGCATGTTCACTGTAATTGATATGGTAGCCACACTAACTCTGTGACAACACATTTCAAATTGCAAAAAAAACTAGCCTGGAAGGATCAAATGTAAGAAGTAAAAAAAAAAAAGAAAGAAACAGACAAGCAAAGCCCCTGACTGATGCATACTTCGCTAAAGCTACCCAAGTCAGGAACAGCAGGTTAATAACAGACCAGGAAGGCGACCTTGCAGTTATAAATTTTTACTTACTATTCCCATCATCAAAGCATGTTTAAAGGGATCCTGCATGGGGCAGGAGAGCCCTTGCCAAAACTAAAATCACGAAAGGCTGGTCATCTGTGAGAGTTAAAGGAATATGGAAAGAGTCGAAGAACAAAGGGAACCAACTCCTAAAATAAAGAAATATGATTTAACTTATAATTGTTTTTTTGGTTTGCCCTTGTTTACTGTAGGATTATGGGATAAAAAGTTCAGAATCTTTAAGTAAATACAACATAACAGTCATGCTGAGCTATTCAAGTCATTGACTCAGGGAGTCGACTCCGAGAGAGTTAATTGGAGTCACTTGGGGATGAGCAGGTTCCACGTCCTAGAGAAGCTGAGGGAAGCCACAGACAATGCAGTTGTTGGAAAAGTCAGGGCAAGGATGGGTGTTCATGAGGAGACAGCTTGGTGAGCTAACGCGGATCCTGAAGAGCAGGACTTAGTGAGCGGATTCAATGTTTTACTTAAACACCAGAATGCTGGGTACCAAAAGGCTGAACACTCTATCAGCTGGAAAGGCCCAAGACTGTTATCCTCTTCACAAAAATGGAGGAATGAATCAGTGGTTCTCAAAGTGTAGTCCCGGGACCAGCAGCATCAGTATCCCCTAGAAGTTTGTTAGAAATGGGACTTCTCAGGCACCGGGGGAGCTCAGTAGGTTAAAGCCTCTGCCTTCAGCTCAAGTCATGATCCCTGGGTCCTGAGATCGAGCCCCACATCCGGCTCTCTGCTCAGCGGGGAGGCCTGCCTCTCTGCCTACTTGTGATCTGTCTGTCAAATAAATAAATAAAATTTATTTATTTGACAGAAAAAAAAAAGAGAGAGAGAGAAAAAAAGAGAGAGAGAGAGAGAGAGCATCTATGTCTTTAAAAAAAAAAAAAAAAGAAAGAAATGGGACTTCTCGGGCCTCACCCCTACACACTGAAACACAAGAGCAGATGGTGGTGTTTGCAGAAGCCTAGGTGATTCTGAACCATACCCAAGTGTGGAAGCCACTGGAAGAAACTCCTGGAATAAAGGATACTAATGGTTTAAGAAATCTGTTACAGTTAAATAGGGACATGAGTCTCTCCCTGCCTGCCTGACTTCACCCCAGTCCAGGCCACCACAGCCTCATGCCCAGACACCTACAGAGCTCCTTCTCTCGTCTCCCCATCTGGCTCAGACTCCTCCAGTCCATTTCCCACAGTGTTCTCGAAATTACAAATCAACGCGTGCTATTCCCTTGATTCATCCCCGGCAGTAGCTTCCCATGGGATTTAAGAGCAGGTCCAATTCCTGACCTGACTTCTGCTGTGTTGCTCGAACATTCTCCCAAGCTTGAAACTTGTTGTACCCTAGGCTCCAGACAATGTGAATTGATTTTATCTCCTCAAATCCAACTTCCTGGCCATGACACATGCTATTTCTACCACCTGAAACATTCTTTCTGTGTCTCTTCATCAGGCCAATCTGGAGGTGACTTGGTGGGAAGAAGAGAAAACCCACAGGGGTAGGAGTCGTTCAAGAGAGAGGAAGCTGGGAGATAGAGGAGAAAGGAGAGAAACTGTTACCCAAAAGAGTGCAGCCCATGCTGTGAACTAGTTTGCACAGGGTCTGGAGGCCTGTTCTAGCCTTCGACCTTCACTTTCTGCAGGTGTTCAACCAACCCCTGACTTCACTTTTAATGTCCCCAGCTTTTTCTGGACCCTCTGTGCCCAAAATACAAATCTCCACTTTCTGGAGATTAGGCTCTCCATGGCTTCCAAATGATAATTAGCTACTGGATGTGCAGGGTTCTCAAACTGTGGTCCCCAGGCCAGAAGAAGTATGAGCACCACCTGGAAATTATTTAGAAATTCAAATTATTAGGTTGAATAACTTTGAACCTACTGTATCAGAAACTCTAGGACAGGGCTCAGCAATCTGTATTATTAAAAATCCTCCAGATAACTTTCATGTGCAATAAAATTTATATCTAAAATAGTTGTTTTAGAGCTCAAGCTAATGGAATACCAGATAGTCTCCTTGGCCCACGAGAGGGCATTATAACTTGGGCTTTTGGGTGATAATACCCCTCCCTCTTTTGTGTAAAGCTCCAGATTGTCTCCATTGGTGCGACTAAATCTCAGGCAGATGGAGCCAGGCAGAGAATGCATGGCTCCTTGAAAGGCTACAGCACGTGTCAGATGCAACTGTATAGACAGTAGTGACCGTAATAATTACAGCAACACTGATAATAATCAGAAATAGTAAATATTGGTGACCATTTGTTAACCCCTTATGTTTTATTTACATATATTCAGCATATACAACCTTGGAAAGTAGAAATTAATATACCCCCTTTATAGATGCAAAAACCAAGTCTCAAAGAGGTCACATGATTTGCCTAAAGACACCCTACAAGGAAGTGATAGGTCAAGAACTTAAGCCACTCATGACTAGACTATTTATTCCTACAAAGGTGAAGGCGTGTTTACCAGAAAAACACTCTGTTTCTGAAGCTAGGCCCTTTTTTTTCTAAGCAAACATAGCAATATATTGAGTTTCCTTCTGCCCATCCTGCCTCTCTTTTGGCCTCCTTTCTTTCAGTATTTGCTTTGGGGCTTCTCATTTTCTCACTGACCAATGACTGTGATGATGAAGTTTGCATTTTCTGCTGCCACGCAGAAAGTGGCAGACAGTGATATCGTGTGTGTGTGTGTGTGTGTGTGTGTGTGAGAGAGAGAGAGAGAGAGAGCCTTCCAGATGAAATGCAATGTGTAAATGGAAATTGTCATCATTATCCCCTGAATAAATGGAGAAGATGAACATTGGCTCTAGCAGAACTGGAAGGAAAAATTGGACTGCGAACAAAAGCATTATTAATTTAAGGAACTGCCTGGATTTGCCCCTGGCAGTTTCCTTTGTAAACACCGTTAACACTCTGGAATGCTAGAACTGTATCTAAATGCATAACTTAAATATGTAAAAACAGAAACCTAGGCATTACTTTTAGGCACCCAGAGAATTGTTTGCTTCTAAAATCTGCCAGAACAAAATACAACTAGCATATGAGACTTCCAAATTAAGAGGGTCTAATATTTCTCATAAAATCCTTTCACAGAATATAGAATTGTGGACTACCTCCCACCCAAGACCTGATATAATTTACAACTGACAAAATGTGCCTCTCTAACACTGCTGGTGCAGAACGTGCTTCTATTTGTGTTTCTCTGTAACATGAACATGATTCTTGGAGGTAAATGGCTGCAGCAAGGGATATCTTTAGGCAACAGAGTTATTTAAGTGGCCAAGTCACATCTGAGTAACTTTGTAAATGAACCTGGTAAAGTCAACTCCGGGGAGAAGAATAATTGCATCTTTATGACCTCATTCTGAGGTGGAAAGCCCCTCACTCAGGCACCATGGTGGGAGGCATTCGGAGAAAGTTGTATTTTGGACACTAGAATCAAGTAAGTTATATTTCCCAGGAGGAAGATATATCTATGATTTTGGATAAGGTGACTCTAAGTGAAAAGCCATCCTACCCTCACCAGGTTCACAGGTTTTCCTAAATAATCTAGAAAGTAAACATGGGCTTGTCAGTTCTCTGGAACCTAAAAAAAGCATTTGGGAGAAATCCTGACTGAGTTTGATGAGAAACCATATTACCCCAGGGAATTCTCCATTTAGAAGCAAGAGCGTAAAGGAGGGGTGGCAGAGTTACCACTAATTGGGAACCAGCCAGCCCCTGGTGCAACTGGTGGTAAACTAGCATTATATACATATATATATAATGTATGTATGTATATACATACATACATATATATACACACATATATACGTAAACTAGCATTATATACATATATACATGTGTATGTATCTATTTATATAAATATATATATGAATATATATATTTATTTAATCCTCTCAACAGCCTTATTAAATAATTTAATAATATTACTTTCATTTTACAGAGAAGGAAACTGAACACAGAGGTTATGTAATTTGCCCAAATTAGAAAGCAATGGAAGCAGGATTCAAATTGAGTCAGGCTTCAGAGTCCTTGCTCCTAACCACTTATATATGTAATCACTTGGCATGGAAAGATCATGGGGTTTCAAGTTTGGCACTGAGGAGCTGAATTCTGGCTTAGATACTTGGAGATCAAATATGACCACACACACACACACACAAACACACACACACATGCACATACACACACACATGCATGCACAATGGAATTTTATTAAACCATAAAAAGAATGAAATCTTGCCATTTGCAACAGCACTGATGGATCTAGAGTTTATTATGCTAAGTGAAATAGTCAGAGAAAGACAAACAAATACCATATGATTTCACTAATATGGAATTTATGAAACAAAACAAAGGAAAAAAGAGATGAACCAGAAAACAGACTCTCAACTATAGAGACAAACTGATAGTTACCAAGGGGAGGTGGGTGAAATAGATGAAGAGGGTTAAAGAGTGAATTTATCTTGATGAACATTGAGCAATATATAGAATTGCCGACTCACTGCACTGTATGCCTGAAACTAATATAAACACTGTATGTTAACTATACTGGAATTAAAATAAATAAAACTAAATTATAAATGTGATCCTGAGTAAGTGACTTAACATTATACCTAGCCTATAAAATAGATAAAATTCTGAACTAACAGATTGTCATAAAGAAGGTGCTTAGAACTTAGTAAACAATCAATGAACAGTTTCCTTTTTTTAATTAATGTATTTTTTTACTAATTATTTTTATTAACATATAATGTATTATTTGCCCCAGGGGTACAGGTCTGTGAATCGTCAAGCTTACACATTTCACAGCACTCCCCATAGCACATACCCTCCCCAATGTCAATGTACAGTTTCCTAAGGTACATGTTCATTAAACTCACTTAACCATTTCTGGCTATGACTCCGTAATGGAATGGCAGCTATCAACTCCAGACTATTTCTCTGGCTTTAAGGCACAAGCAAAATGGGATGATTGCAAACTATAAAGGAAGGAATCATAAGCATGTACATACAAGCATATACACACAGACTGGATTTTTGTGGAACTCAAAGGACAGAAAACACCTGCCTTCTACATTCAAATCCTATCATGTTTATGAGTTGCCTATCACGGTTGGCCAAAGATCCATACTTAATTCTGAATCTGACTTTTGTTTGAGAAGTGTCAAGCTTTATATTTTAAGTGCCAGCAATATATATTTTCAACAGATATCACTTCATATACATAAATACATAAAATATAAAGTTGAGTGTGTGTGTGTGTGTGTGAGAGAGAGAGAGAGAGAGAGAGAAAGAGAGAGAGAGAGAGAGTGTGTGTGTGTGTGTGTGTGTCCCCGTAGGGTGATTTTGCAACAGATTAACCTCATTGCTTCAGGCTAGTTGAACCTTTCCATTGACTGGGCTAAACTAATTCAAAACCACCACGAAATGATTTCACTTAGATTGTATTTCTCTGGGATTATTAAAATGAGATTTTCTCCCCTTCCCAACAATTTAACCACTTTTTAAATATGGCTAAGGACCTGCTCTTCCTCCTATCCTTTTCCCATATTCTTACCGTGAAACAACTAGAAGAGAATATGTGATTATGAGTTGTTGTTGTTTTTTTAATCTCTCCAAGCAGGAACTGTGAGTAGTATTGTGCTTTTTCATCCTTTTCCCTATTATTTGGCTTCTTTCCTCTTTCCTGGGGAAGAGAAGCTATCTCAAGAGTAGAGAAGATTAATTATTTTCAGATGCCTTCTTACCTTGTTCTGTTAGACTCTAATCTCAATGGACTCATTTAAAATAACTCTCTGATCATAGGGTATTATTGAGGAAATTGCCACTGTGGTATATTCTAACATGTATTTTTGATTCCAAAAAAACACAAGAAGTTTCCCAGGAGGTAGGCCCTTGTATATGCCTTGCCTCCCTAATTTTATCCCACATCTCCAGGAAAAAAAATGTCCATTGAGAAAAAGAAAGTAAAGTGATTTTCTGTTTATTAAGCTATTTTAATAGATAGGAACAGAGACTCATTAAAGTCACTTCAAAAAAAAAGGGAGACTGAATATTAACTAGACTCATTGTGGTGATCGTTTCAGAATATACATAAATATCAAAGCATTACATTGTACACCTGAAGCTAATGTTATACACCAATTATTCCTCAATTTTTAAAGAATCCTTAATGTTTGGGGGAAAAAAAGAAAAAGGTAAAATGGATTAGCATAAAGTCATAAAAGTTATAGGACTGCATCTAATTCAATTTTCTCTTCAATGTGCAGAAAAAAACATCTCCTGTTCTCTCCGGCCACCTCAGAGTGACTTTGTACTCTTGGAAAAAATATCTCCTATCTGAGAAGGTCCTCACCTTTGATAGCAGTGAAAAGGGTGGGGGATACATGCCTAGCCAGCCGGATGACCCTGACCCACTCTGGCAACCACCAGGGATAATTCTTCCCTGCCAGGTCTAGCATACCGGGTAGGTGTCCCCTCTTCATGCCTGGGCAGATGCTGGTGTTGTGGCACTAACTCAGAGAACACCCAAAGGCCAGTCTGGAGAGGAAGAGGATGAGTTCGCATTTGCAAATGTTAACTTTGGGGCACCTATAAAGCATTCAAGAATACATCTGGGTTTGAATGTCCCAGAGAGGTCTGAGCTGCAGAGACAAGTCGAGTGACTTGCCCAGGCTACACAGCTCGGTGGGGGTGGTGGCAGTGCAGAAGTTGAATGGAATCAGGTCAGTGTTCGTTCCGCCATTGTATGCTACCCATAATGCCCGACATCAGGCCAACCAGTGAAGGTGTGAGGTGTGAAGTTGAGTTTCTGGCCCTAAGCTCTCTGTGCCTCATTCCCTCGCTTCCTGTTCCACTTTCCCAGCTTTCAGACTTCCCGTGCCTGCTCGTTTTTCCTTCTCCTTTATCTTAATTAAAACTATACTCAGGAAAGGATCCATTAATATTGCCTTCCCCAGGGGTATTGACTCTTAAGCAGCAACTCACCATGGGCAATGATGAGGATGATGAACATAATGATGAGAGTAAGAGGATTAGTTAGGAATGAATTTTGTGTCTGGCCATGCTCAGTTTTTTCCCTACACCTTTTAAGTCAATCCAGGCTGTTCTAGTCTCTACCCTCAGCTGAAGCTATGCACTGAAAAGACCCAATCCTACACACAACTTCTATTTCTGGGTCTTTCAAATGCAGGAGATCTTAGGGAAGAGCTACAAGAGAACTAGAGGGTGCCTCATTAAATGTGAATTGCAGATAAGTACCTTTTTTTTTTTTTTTAGTGTAAATATGTCCCAAGCATTGCTAGGGGCATACTTATGCTAAAAAGTTATTGTTTAGCTGAAATCCAAACTTAACTGGGCGACTTCTCCTGTTTCGTTTTTTGCTAAATCTGACAATCCTACTGTAGGATGAAGGGAAACAGCCTTTTCAAACATGACATGGGGATAAAGAAGGGAGAAGAAAACAGCAGGAGAGAGGGAAACCCCAATACCAGGACAGTTCTGAGAAGCTCTCACAGGACTGGGCCTGAGTCCACCCCTCACACAAAGGAGAGCGTGCAGAACCTCGGGAAGAGGCACTAACTATGAACCTCCAGGAGGCTGGGCCTTTGGCCTCAGAGAATGCTCCAGAGTCCGTGGGATCAAGCAGGGCAGACATGCCCAGAGACCTTAACATCAGGTAGCCATTTGTGCTTAGACAATTAGTTTTTATTCTCTACTAGGCCCCAAAGATTGAGATGGGGGTGGTCTAATAATGACTAAGAGTGGATTTCCTGCCAAACAACATACAGGAGACTTCAGACTAAACTTAATTTTGTCTAAAGAAAATGATGTGACATTTCTAACATCCTGTTTTGTGAAGAAACTTTCACAACAGCAGAATCATCATCATTACTGTTAAACACAGAATATTTTCTATGTGACACACACCATGTTAAGTGTTTTATGTTCATTATTTTGGTTTTTATATAACAAAATTATTATGGTTATTATGGAACAAGAGGAGGGGTCATTTGTTCATGGAGAGTCAGCCTTTGGGGAGTATGTGAAGATGATCCTAGATGAGTAACAGAGGACATAAAGCAGCACCCACTTCACTTATTGATTAGCCTGGCTCTGGTCCCAAAACCTAATTCTGATATAAAGGAAAAATGAGCTCAGAAAGATGCTTCACTCAGTAGACAAGATATTTGTTTCAGGAGCCTGCCCTCTGCCAGCCTGCCTTGCCATTCCCTTTAAAAGGCAAAAAGGGTTGGTCCTGATGTAAATGCTTCATTTCTTCGCTTCTGACATAATTTTTAGGCTTAGCTCAGAACTTGTGGCCTTTTCCCTTACCAAGTTTTTCCAAGTCCTGTTACCCAAAAACAACCTGTATCTTTGCACCAAGGTTTCAGTGAAAGGATTATATTATGCAATTACTATTGACTTGAAAGAGGGTGGGTTTTCTTTTCAACTGACAGTATCATTTCCTTAGGCAGACAGAATTTCCTCATCAAGTACAGAAAAACTTTGTTGTACTTTACTTCAATTTCTGCACTTCGGAGATATTGTTGTGGTACCCCCCCCCACACACACACACACACAAATTGAAGGCTTGTGGCAACCCTGTGTAGAGCAAGTCTGTAGGTGCCATTTTTCCAACAGCATTTGCTCACATCTCTGGGCCACATTTTGGTAATTCTCACAAAATTTCTAAATTGTTCAGT
Source organism: Mellivora capensis (assembly GCA_004024625.1). NCBI lineage: Eukaryota > Metazoa > Chordata > Mammalia > Carnivora > Mustelidae > Mellivora > Mellivora capensis. The sequence goes on from PISX010003828.1 coordinate 109,491, forward strand.
ATTATTATATTTGTTATGGTGATCTGTGATCAGTGATCTTTGATGATACTGTTGTAATTGTTCTGAGGTGTCATGCCCATATAAGACAATGAACTTAATCCATAATTGCTGTACGTGTTCTGACTGCTCCACTAATGAGCTGATCTCCCATCTCCGAGTCGTCAGGCCTCTCTATTCCCTGAGACACAAACAATATTGAAATTAGGCCAATCAATAGCCCTACAATGGCCTCTAAGTGTTCAAGTGGAAAGAATTCACTCATCTCTCACTTTTTTTTTTAAAGATTTTATTTATTTGTCAGAGAGAGAGAGAGAGAGAGCAGGCAGACAGAGGCAGAGGGAGAAGCAGGCTCCCCGCTGAGCAAGGAGCCCGATGTGGGACTCAATCCCAGGACGCTGGGATCATGACCCGAGCCGAAGGCAGCCGCCTAACCAACTGAGCCACCCAGGCGTCCCTCATCTCTCACTTTAAATCAAAAGCTGGAAAGGACAGAGCTTAGCTAGGAAGGCATGTCAAAAGCTGAAATGGGCTGAAAACTAGGCCTCCTGTACCAATTAGCCACATTGTGGATGCAAAGGAAAAGTTTTTGAAGGAAATGTAAAGTGTTACACCAGTGAACACATGAATGGTAAGAAAATGAAACAGCTTTATTGTTGATATGGAGAAAGTGTTAAATGGTTTGGATAGAAGATCAAATCAGCCACAACATTTACTTAAACCAAAGCCTAATCCACAGCAAGGACCTCTCTTCAGTTCCATAAAGGCTGAGAAAGGTGAGGAAGATGCAGAAGAAAAGTCTGAAGCCAGCAGAGGCTGGTTTGTGAGGTTAAAGGAAAGAAGCCTTCTCGAGAACATAAAAGTACAAGGGGAAGCAGCAGGTGTTGATGCAGAAGTTGCAGCAAGCTCTCCAGATCTTGCTAAGAGAATTAATGAAAGTGGCTACACTAAACAACAGATTTTCTGTGTAATAGAAGACCAGTCTATTGGAAGAAGATGTCATCTGGGACTTTCACAGCTAGAGAGAAGAAGTCAATGCCTGGCTTCAAAGCTTCCAAGAACGGGCTGATTCTCTTATTAGGGGCTAATGTAGCTGGTTCCTTGAAGTTGAAACCAGCGCTCATTTACCCCTCTGAAAAACCTAGGGCCTTAAGAATATGTTAATTCTACTCTGCCTCTGCTCCATAAATAAAGCAACAAAGATTGAGTGATACCACATCTGTTTATAACATGGTTCACCGGACATTTTAAGCCACTGTTGAAACCTACAGTTGAAAGATTCCTTTCAAAAATACTACTGCTGGGGCACCTGGGTGGCTCAGTGGGTTAAGCCTCTGCCTTTGGCTCAGGTCATGGTCTCAGTGTCCTGCGATCGAGTCCCACATCGGGCTCTCTGCTCAGCAGGGAGCCTGCTTCCTCCTCTCTCTCTGCCTGCCTCTCTGCCTACTTGGGATCTCTGTCTGTCAAATAAATAAATAAAATCTTAAAAAAAAAAATACTACTGCTCATTGACAATGCACTTGGTCACCCAAGAACTCTGATGGGTTCAATGAGATTCGTGTCATTTTCATGCCTGCTAATACAACATCCATTCTGCAGTTCATGGATCAAAGGTAATTTTGACTTTCAAGTCTCATTATTTAAGAAATGCATTTTGTAAGGTTATTGCTAGTACAGATAGTGATTCCTCTGCCTCTGGATCCAGACAAAGTAAATATAAAGCCTTCTGGAAAGGATTCACCATTCTACATGCCATTCAGAACATGTGATTCATAGTTAGAAGTCAAAATATCAACAATAAGAGGAGTTTGGAAGAAAATGAGTCCAACCTTCATGGGTGACTTTGAGGGTTTAAGACCTAAGTAGAGGAAGTAATTGCAGATGTGATGGAAATAGCAAAAGAACCAGAATCAAAAATGAAGCCTGAAAATGGGACTGAGTGTCTGCAGTCTCATGATCAAACTTGAATGGATGAATTGTAGCTTTTTATGAATGAACAAAGAAAGTGGTTTTTTTGTGGGTTTTTTTTTTTAAGATTTTATTTATTTGACAGAGAGAGAGAGATAGCAAGAGAGGAAATACAAGCAAGCGGAGGGTGAGAGGGAGAAGCAGGCTTCCTGCTGAGCAGGGAGCCCCGTGCAGGCCCAGTCCCAGGACCCTGGGATCATGACCTGAGCTAAAGGCAGACAATTAACTGTTGAGCCACCCACACGCCCCAAGAAAGTGGTTTCTGGGGATGGAAACTACTCCTGGTGAAGATGCTGTGAAGATGATCAAAATGACAACAAACGATTTAGAAAATTACAGAAACTGAGTTGATAAAGCAGGGGAAGGGTTTGAGAGGATTAACTCCAATTTTGAAAGAGGTTCTACTCTGGGTAAAATAATATCAAATAGCATTGCATGTTAATAAAGAAATCACTGCACTGAGTGAAGTACATAAGCAATGAATTTTGGAACACTGAAATAAAATAAAATCGAATTAAATTTTTAAAAATCACTCATGAAAGGAAGAATCCATCAATGAGACAAACTTCACTATTGTCTCATTTTAAATGTTGCAGTCACCCCAACCTTCAGTAACCATCACCCTGGTCAGTCAGTAGCTATCATGGCAAGACCCTCCACCAGAAGAGAGATTATGCTTCATTGAAATCTCAGATGATGGTTAGCATTTTTTTTTAAGATTTTATTTATTTATTTGTCAGAGAGAGAGCGAGAGAGCGAGCACAGGCAGGCAGAGAGGCAGGCAGAGGCAGAGGGAGAAGCAGGCTCCCCGCCGAGCAAGGAGCCCGATGTGGGACTCGATCCCAGGATGCTGGGATCATGACCTGAGCCAAAGGCAGCAGCTTAACCAACTGAGCCACCCAGGCGTCCCAGGTGGTTAGCATTTTTTAGAATAAAGTATTTTTTCTCAAAATACATACTTTTTAAAAACATAATGCTATTGCCCACTTAAAAGACCATAGTGTAGGGTGGACAAAACTTTCATATGCACTACGAAATCAAAAGAAATTCATCTGACCCACTTTCTCATGGTGGTCTGGCACCAAACCCACAATATCTCCAAAGTATATCTGTACTCAGTGTTCCTTCTCCAGTAATAAGAAGCAAATAGGTATTGGCCTAACTTGAAAACATTTTGTGCCCCCACGCACTTTTGTAAGAAGATATGAAATGGTTTTCCTTTTGTGCTGAACAATAAATCACAGTCATCCAATAGTCTAGCATCTGATTTTGCAGTCTCAAGTCATCTTAAGCATGTCACAAAAAAAAGAAATTGTCATCATCATCACCATCTTGCTCAACAACACTCAGCATTATAATGTCTGTCCACAATTACAATGATTATAAAGAGAGATAGGTCATGAAAAGAAATTTCTTAATTCTTGACCAAAAGCTTAGCAATTAGATTTTATTTTTTTTAATATTTTATTTATTTTTTTGACAGAGATCACAAGTAGGCAGAAAGACAGGCAGAGAGAGAGGGGGAAGCAGGCTCCCCGCTGAGCAGAGAGCCCGATGCGGGGCTCTATCCCAGGACCCTGAGATCATGACCTGAGCCGAAGGCAGAGGCTTTAACCCACTAAGCCAGCCAGGCACCCCGCAATTAGATTTTAAAGAGGTTTTCACATTTAACCTTACAGATGAATCCTTTACCAAAATTTATTGGAAAAGATGGGTTTTTTAAAAAGATTTTATTTATTTATTTATTTGACAGAGAGAGATCACAAGTAGGCAGAGAGGCAGGCAGAGAGAGAGGAGAAAGCAGGCTCCCTGCTGAGCAGAGAGCCTGATGAGGGGCTCTATCCCAGGACCCTGGGATCAAGACCTGAGCCGAAGGCAGAGGCTTAACCCGCTGAGCCACCCAGGCTCCCCAAAAAGAGGTTTTTTAAGGAAAGATTTGTGTTACAGGATTTATTGCCAAATCCATGGTCTCTGGAACAGACACCTGATACTACAAATAAGGTTGGTCTTAAATATCTAGATGCTGAAGGCAAGGAGTTATTGACATCAATATAAGCACCCTGTGCTGGGGGAGCTCCCCACCATGGAATATGAAGGTAGAAATAATAGTTTCTTTGTGAAGGAACTGGGAGGCATATACATGAGTACATAGTCCTTAATCCCCATGCAAATCCCACAACTTTGACCTCCTTTAGCATTTCTACTACTGTATGAACTGCAGCAAGTTAAAGGCCATTTTTCGTTTGATAGAAATAATTAAGATTCAGACCTTTTTTCACCTGGATGTATCAGAGATTTTTCAAGGTCAAAAGCTATATTCTCTCTGACTTTTAAAAATGTACTTGTTCTGGGTTAGGTTTCTCACTGTTGGAGGCTAGAGTCGCAAATAAGAAAAAAATGAAAGACTAGAATGTACCATTACCATTACTATCTCATTTTTTAAAATACAGGTAGACAAATATAGAAACATACATATAACATATATTATATATATAAATATATAAATGTAATATACAAATAAATATAAATATGACTAAGTACAAGTATAAAAATATATATACATATTTCCTAGTTCTGTCTAGCAAAGAAATTAGAAACAATAAAACTCCAATGAGTACACCCATATTTGGGTATTAGGAATGAGTGCTCTCTGGACAAAAGGTGGATTCTAGGACGGGGGCAGGCAAAGTATAAAATGATCCTGTTGTACTATGTTGCTCTAGAAGTCAGAAAGCATCCAAAGAATGGCAGAGACCTTCAAAAGCATACAGAAACTGATTTGAAGGGATTCTCAGAGGTAAAATCAGTGACAATTTGAGCATCAGAATAACTAATGACAGTAGTAGAATATAACTTTTTTTTTTTTTAAAGATTCATGAGGGGCACGTGGTTGGCTCAGTGGGTTAAGCCTCTGCCTTCAGCTCAGGTCATGATCTCAGGGTCCTGGGATTGAGCCCTGCATCGGGCTCTCTGCTCATCGGGGAGCCTGCTTCCCCCTTTCTCTCTGCCTGCCACTCTGCCTACTTGTGATCTCTCTCTCTGTCAAATAGATTAATAAAATCTTTAAAAAAAAAATTCATGAACCCATACTGATACAAGGAAACAAGTACATAGATAGGAAGAGCCTGCTCTTCCTAACAGTAATACAGATATAGAAGTATAAATATAGCAGCAATTATGAGTTGGAAAATCAACAATGGGGAAACAAAAGCAAAAATAAACTTCTGGGACTTCACAAAATAAAATCTTCTGCACAGTGAGGGAAACAATCAACAAAACTAAAAGGCAACCTACAGAATGGGAGAAGAAATTTACAAATGACATATCTGATAAAGGGTTACTATCCAAAATATGTAAAGAATTTACATAAATCAACACCCCCCCAAAAAAATAATCCAGTTAAAAAATGGGCAGAAGACATGAACAGACATTTTTCCAAAAAAGACATACAGATGGCTAAAAGACACATGAAATGATGCTTACATCACTAACCATCAGGGAAATGCAAATGAAACTACAATGAGATACAACTTCACACCTGTCAGAATGGCTAAAATCATCAACACAGGAAACAAGTGTTGGCAAACGTGTAAAGAAAGGGGAACCCTCTTACACTGTTAGTGGCAAACTGGTGCAGCTGCTCTGGAAGAGTATAGAGGCTCCTAAAAAACAAACTAACAAAAAGTTAAAAGCAGAACTACCCTGTAATGCAGCAACTGCCCTACCAGGTATTTAACCAAAGGATTCAAAAATACTAATTCAAAGGGATACATGCACCCAATGTTTATAGCAGCATTATCTACAATAGCCAATATATGGAAAGAGCCCAAGTGCCCATCAACTGATGAATGGATAAATAAAATATTACTCAGCCATAAAAAAGAATGAAACCTTACCATTGCAACCATGTGGATAGAGCTAGAGTGTAGTATGCTAAGTGCAATAAGTCAGAGAAAGAAGGACAAATACCGTATGATTTCACTTATACGTGGAAGTTAAAAAAACAAAACAAATGAACATACTGGAGGGAGATAGAGAGGCAAACCAAGAAGCTGGCTCTTAACTATAAAGAGGAAACTAATGGCTGCCAGAGGGGAAGTAGGCAGGGGATGGATTAAATTGGTGATGGCTATTAAGAAGGACACTTGTTGAAATGAGAAATCAGTGTCATATTTGATGAATCACTAAAATTCTACACCTGAAACCAATATTGCACTATATGTTAACTAGCTGGAATTTAAACTTAGGCAGAAAAAACCCCAAATTTTTGAAATTTAAAAAAAAAAAAGAAAATCAACAATGGATGCCCAAACTATCAGATAAAAGTTTGATAAGGAACATGATATTTACATAGCCTCAAAGTATATCCCACGAAATTCTTGATAATTACAAAGGAGAAAATTGACAATATTACGGTGAAGAAATCTAGTGAACATCATCCTAAGCTATCAACGTTAATATCACTGATATTGGGACAGACCTACATTAAGTGTCTCATCCTATGATGCATCAAGGAGGATACACCTAACTTCTTTCTTTCTAAAAATGCATAACCTGACTCTAATCATAAGGAAACATTAGCTCAGCTCAAGCTGAAGGACACTACACAAAACAAATGGCTTGTACCTTTCAAAAATGCTAAAACAGTGAAAGAAAAGTCAAAGAACCACTTAAAATGAGAGAACAATGGGCATCAAGGAGGGCACCTGATCTGATGAGCACTGGGTTTTATAAGAACTAATGAAGCATTGAACACTACATCAAAAACTATGCTGGCTAATTGAATTTAAATAAAAAATAAATTAAATAAAAATAAAATAAATAAATCATAAATAAATAAATAGGTATTTTTAAAAATAAAAGAAAATGAAAGAACAATTAATAGACAACTAAATGCAATGGATGAATCTGGAATGGATCATGGGAGACAACTGACAACATCTGATTATGCACTGTTGATTAAATAACAGTATTGCATCAACATTAAATGTCTTGTTTGATTATTTCACTGTGATTATGTAAGAGGACATCCTTTGTCTTGGGAAATACACACTAAAGTGTTTAGAAGTAAAGGAGCAAAAAGTCTCCAACTTACCTCCAAAAGTGTTCAGAAAAAAATTGTGTGTGCATACGAGAGAGAGAGAGAGGGAGAGAGAAAGGAAGAGTAAGAGTGAGTGGGGCCAGATGTGAGCACGGTGAATCTGGATAAAGTATAAGTTGATATCTTGTACTGTTCTTGTAACTTTTCTATAAATTTAAAATTATATCAAAGTAACAAGTTACAGGAGTACCTGGGTGGCTCAGTCGGTTAAGTGGCTGCCTTTGGCTCAGGTCATGATCTTGGGATCCTGAGATTGAGCTCCACTTCTGGCTGTCTGATCAGTAGGGAGCCTGCTTCTCCCTCTTCCTCTGCACCTCCCCCTGTGAGTGCTCTCGCTCTCTCTCTCTCTCTCTCTAATAAATAGAAACAATCTTGGGAGATGAAGAGGAGAAGTGAGTTGGAGGAGGTCAGAGGAGGAGACAAACCATGAGAGACTGTGGACTCTGAGAAACAAACTGAGGGTTTACAAGGGGAGGGAGTGGGATGTTGGGTGAGCCTGGTGGTGGGTATTAAGGAGGGCACGTATTGCATGGAGCACTGGGTGTCATGCATAAACAATGAATTTTGGAACACACAAAAAAATTTAATTTTAAAAAATAAAATAAAATAAAAGCTACAAAAATCTACCCATTCTTCAGGGCCAAGTGAGTCCTTACTTACAGCTTCCATGAAGCTTTCTCTTCCCACCACAGAATGAAATCATAAATCACATAATTTTATTGCTGGGAGAGTCTAGATACTTTCACCAGAGAAATCCTGTAGTACAGTGAGTCTGCACTATTCATCAATTGTTAATTAATCAAAAGGCTTCTGAGGAAGTCACTTATCTTGTCTTCACCATTGCCAACATCTTCTGCCATCATTTATCTCCAATTATACTGTAAGCCCCTTGAGACCTGAAAATGTGTCTTACAAGTTCTTTAACCTTCTGATGTCTTGTTCACATTCCCCACCACTTCTCCTACCCCGGCCCCCATGATCCACAGCCAAAACTGAAACACAAAGCTAGTGAACTCTTCCTATTACTCCTCTACTCCTCGTGTTTCAGCTTAGATACCAGTCGTTTGCGACAGCCCGGACGGGATTAGATTACCTTTGTACCTACTCCTCCTAGCATGCATGTTTACACCATAGCACTTAGCTTGCTGAACTGAAAGTGGCTACTTTCTTGTCCAACTCCCTCACCACATTTCAAGCTCCCTGAGGGCCAAGACTGGGGGAGAGGCATGATGACTCATTAAATATTTATTGAATATCAAAATGAGTAATAATGGTTTAGTTTTTGGACATCAACACGTCATGCCAGTTTCTGTACCATTTTCAGATAACCTGCTTCAGAATCTCTTGGGGTGTGTGTAAGCTCTGCAGACTTCCAGGACCCACCTGGAATGTAATAAATATCAAATTTATAAATTTATAAATTTATCAGGCAATTCTAATGCATATTAATACTTAGAGCCATAGAAGGAGCAGAATGAAGTCATTTTCCATAATTCTGGCCCCTGCATTTCCCCCTTCTCCATAGTGTAAAACTCCCCAACATGAATTTTGCTGAAATCCTGGAGTTTCTTCCCAATATACACCCTCCCTATTGAAGTATGGCCTTTGTGGATCTAGCCTCTTGGGCTGCTTCTCATTAGCAACTTTAAAAAATTTTGCAAGCCCCTCATGTCCATCCAAAATTTGAGGCTAGTTGGTACTAAAGAAGCCAACTTACTTTTTTTCTCGACCTATCTCTAAAATCATGATCTTTACTTTAAGGTTCATGACATGAAAAAAAAAAAAAAAGACCAAAAAAAAAAATCAATGGACAGCATCTTGAACACTGTGACATAAATTATTCTGAGTTAATTATTTACTAGTTGCAAGAGCCAAGGGAGATAAAGCAAGATCCCAATGTAAGTGAAATAAACTGTGCATATTTAAATAATTCGTGCTTTAATTAAAATTGTCTATGGAACACTAAGATATTCCAAAATCATTTTGACCAACACCTACTTCCATGAGTTTAAAAAAGAAAAAGAAGAATCATCATACATAACTTTGCACGGTTTTTGAAAAGGTCTCCAGGCTGCAGAAACACAGGTCACACGCTTTTACCCTGGCCCCTGCTATAATTAGCTTGTGGTGTCAAGAGTGGGGTGTACAAGTGAACAGCAGATACCCAGTAGGTTTTGCTGCATGAAGCGTAATGAGGATTTCAGATGTAACACACTAATACTTGTTTTATTACCGTAGTCAATTGTCCGTGCATCTTAGGATTCATGTTGTATACATTGGCTAAGTCATGTTTCTTTCATTAGCTGAAGCAATTAATGTACATTCAGCCTTTTAAGTGCTACCTCTTTATGCTTTCTCCTTGTGTAATTCAGTTTGTAATGATTAAAATAATTTTTCAATGGCGATGTCACAGCTTAATGAAAAAATATACAGCACTAATGTAAGAAGCATTTGTAAACATTTTTAGGAAGATATTGTTTGTTGTTACACAACACTGTAGCAGATGGCTATAAAAAGCAGCTCAAACTCAAGAATAGCTGAGAGACAGACCTCAGGGGATTGGTATAAACAGGAGGAAAAAGGAGAAATTTTACTCTTTTGAAGGAGAATTTAACTCCATGTCAGAAATAGCTTTTGGTCCCTCTTTTGGTCTCTAAGGCTAAGGACTAAATATGGGCTAGTGTTTAGAATCAATGACTCAGTCTTGTTCAATCTTTTAACTACGGGGCACTTACCTTGTGCCAGGCCCCAGGCTAAATCTTTGAGACACAGCTTCTGGTTCTATCACAGAAATGGTGAGAAACAACGACATGGAAGGATGAAATAACGTTCCCTAGAGTCTCAACTGCCAGTGAGCCTAGAGCTGGGATCCATCCCACACCCAGTTCTCTCTTACCCCCAGGGCAGCGTGGTTAAAGAGCCAGGCTGCGTGGGCTTATGCCTGTGCTTCCCTGTACGTTAGCAACAGGACTGCGGCAATTTGCTTAGCCTTCCTGAGCTTGTTTCACTCTCTTTAAAATTGGAGATAGTCCCAGAAAACTGACTGGCAGCTCTGTGGCCACGAGTTGGTGAGTATGGGTCACGTGCTCAGAAGCACGAGCACGCACATCTCCTCTTATCACCACCGCTCTGTCTGTGCTATACTGCCGGTCCGGCCTTATCTGTGTTCCCATTGCAGGTCTTACTGTCTCTTTGTTTGAAGCAAGATTTTATGCTTTTGTGATGCCTCGTGGTAAATAAGTGTGTGCATAAACGGTCTTAGGATGATGACACACACGCCACACATCACGATCAGAATCCAGATTTCATCACCGTTCTCAATATCTCTCCTAATTTCAGAAGTGGTTATCCTTTTTATGCACATGGGCAATAATTTCAATAGTTATATTTTTAAAATTATCTTTCACTCCTGAAGGCTGATGTGATAATTCAGTCTTTAGCAGCTAGATATATGTGATCAGACGAAGGAGTTCAGACACTGAGAACACTGTGTGTTTCCTTTAGATCCCCAGTCAGCACTGAACAGAAGAAAAGCCATTCTCATCTGTGGTGACTGACCACATTCCTTCCTCAGACTGGTTGCTCCTCCTGCCTATATAATGCCTCTCCTGATTCTGTATTTGTCATATTCCTACTCTCCTTCAGAGACATAGCTTAAATGTTATCTCCTCCAGGAAGCCCTCCAGGAAGCTTTCCAGACCTGCTTTTCCTTTCCAGATAAAATTATCTCTCCCTCATCTGAATGCCTCACGCAGAAAACACCCATTTCCTTCCAGTAACTATCCTCTCTCTCTACCTGAGTGAACTTCTGGGTTGCAGCCAGCACATGGCTTTCCAAAGACTGTATCAGCCTCTCCTTACAGCAAGGGCATGGCTAGCCATGTGACCACAGTTTGACCAACAGGATGCAAGCAGAAGCACTGTGTCCTACTTGTAGGACATGTCCTCATATAGAGCAGGGCATGACATTCTTTACTCCTACCCTCTTTCTGATCGCTGGAATATGCATTTAATGGTTGATCCTTGAGGAGCCATTTTAGACCATGAGGTAGAAGTCAAGTGTTCATGATGGCAAGAATAACTAGCTCATTCCTGGTGATTATAAAGTCCCCAGGTGGCATGGACTGCCCACTGTGAAAAATTGTTTCTGAGAAAAAGAAATAAACTTGCATTTTCTTGCATTTGCACGTGAACCCCATCTTGACTTATTCTGCTCCTTCGGCATGCTGTATTATCTGCACCTGTATCTCCTGAATGGCGCTCACGGTATCACATTATATCAGACTGTGTAGAATAGCTGTTGCTGTACTAGACGTGAGTTTCTAGAAGGACTGTCACCCATCAAGTACTCATCATGGGCCCAGGCTCTTAGTAGGCTCTTGAGTAAATAGTTGTTGCATAAAGACAACCTGAATCAGAATGTGTAGAAGACATCGAAAAACAGGTCCCCTTGACACTAATTTGGGAACATCTTTCTGTATAAGCATAAAGGTCTTTTTCAGGTGCAGATTGACAATGCACAGCAGAAGAGTAGCACAAAGTGTTTTGTCATTGCGCCTCTCCATTGCTCTTATTCCAAATGACTTTATTATAACTAAGAGAGTAAATTCTCTTGCTTCAGGATTATGTGTTTGCATGAAGGCTCTAGCAATAAAGCATATACACATTTGATGAGGAACACTCTCATCTGAGAAGATCATCTTCTTGAGTAGAAAGCCTTAGCAAGAGTGAGTGGTGGCTCTGAGAGAGGAGAGGTCCATGGGTCTGTCACATGATTCTTACATCTGAGCCAAGGCTGTGGGATATGAGTATGAGAATTATGAGACTCGGCATATGTCTTGGGCTTAGCCACTAGTTGGCTATTTCACTACTTACAATGTTTTAGCAGAAAGTAATGTTTTAGGGAATACAGGCTTGGGTTTCTGTTTTGTTTTGTTTTAGAATAAAACAATCAACTGAGAGAAAATAGAGTAACTTGGGAATGAGGATCTTTGCAATTTATCTATTCTCTGCTATGATCCCATTACTCTTTGGTAATGTCACATATCTGAAATTACTATGTGAACTTTGTAAAAAGCATGACTTCAATGGGAATTCAAAACTCAACTCGAGTATTAAGCACTTAGCTCAGCTGAATTTCCCAACACTACTGACATCATAAAGCTCTTCAGAAGGCTCTGAGTGGTATAGGAAGAAAGGTCTGTCTGAATTTAAGGGCCTAATTTGTCTACTTTAGAAGGAAAAAAATAATCTTTCTGGTGGCAAAGCTTTTTAAGATATAAGCATTACACTGATTTGGCTGTAAGTTTTTAAATGGCAATGAAAAATGAGCCATGTCCTTTTTCTCAAATTCACACTTGGCCAACAGTGAGAATCCTTTCATACTGCTTTCTCTGAATAAGGGTCACTTTATTCAAAGGGCAGAGAAAAAGAAGAATTATTTAATATATAAGAGCAGTTGCAGAAAATGCCCTCACTGCCTTTGTGAAGCCCAAGACAAATTGGAAAACATGTGTGCCTCTGACATCAGTCACTTACCGTCTTGCTCACCTGAAGGATAACTGTCGGCCAGTTTAAAAGCTCTTTCACTAGTACCACAAAGCCATACAATTAGAACTAATTCACTCCAGACATTTTATGGATTGTGAATGGGTATTTTACCTGTGGAAAACAATGCCAAAGTCCTTGAAACAACTTAATCATGGGGCATAATAGTTAAAACAACTAGCATAGCTGGATCATTTTAAGAGTGAGTGAGATTCCTTATTGGAATCACTCATCACCTAAGTTAATGACCAGTTATAAAATCTTTGCCATCAATGAAGAAGAGAGGGCTGGAGGGAGGGAGGGAAGGAGGGAGGGAGAGACAGAAAACACCTTGGGAAAGATGTCATAACTCCCTTGATTTCAAGAAGCTTAAGCTAAAGGTCCTGTTTAGAACATCTGAATCTCTACTGAGGTAACCAGGCTTTGAATCTCCTGACAAGCTGCATCACAGCTGTTGTCATTCCCGGGTATCTCAGCAAAAGTCTAGGGGTCCACAAATTGTATCTTTGGCTGGATTCTTGATACTGAGCAAGTCTTTTCCTTTCTTTTTTGTCTAGGTTCTTTTTTTCGCCCCCAAAGGAAAGAGAGAGAAGAAAGTAAGGAAGAACATATAGAGGAAAGACAATCATATTAACATAGAGAATTAATTCTCATTCATTCCCCCATTTTTTCACCCACCTGGGAGACTTTGGGTGCTGAAAGTACTGGAATATGGGACCACATTCAGCAACTGAGCTGATGCACTACATACTAGAAGTACTAAGTAATACTAACTTAGTACTAAGTACTAAGATGTGGTGAGAGCCACACAGTCCTGCCATACAGGAGCCTGAGTTCCACTGAAATACTCGACCAGTTTCAGGGACCTTGAACCCAGAAGCATTTTGCACAAAAACTCAACCAAATGCTGGCGCTCCAGTTTGAAATCAGAGCCAAGACCACAGTTGCAGAATCTGTAAGCTGTCTGAGCCTTATCCCAATCCACAGAAACTTATGAATGTTTTCCACTGAAATGGAGCCAGATCCAGGAGTTCCACTGAGGCATTTTTAATGTAAACTAAACTTGGAAGAGTTTATGAAGGATTCAACCTGGAACTCTAAAGGAAATTGGAAATGAGTAGGAAGTAATTCTTTATGAGCCAAATCAAAGAGAAGGCTGCCAGAAATCACATGACTTCTTTTCATAAGTCAGAGCTGAAACTGTTTTGAAAATTGATAAAAACAAAACAATGGGCCCCAAGTGGAGTCACTTGTGCTAAGCCCCATGTCACCAAGCCAAGACTTAATGATGTTCCAGCTCTCCCAGAAATGGAATCGCAAACCAGTCAACCAGTAATCACCTGATAAGCCCTAGCTAGGTAGTCTGCCTAACAGACCCCTACCCCACCCCCAAAGAAAAGTTACCTTATAATAATCAACTGCTTTTTAATCTAGGGTAACTTCTTTGTTGCTTCTCCCTTCTGCCTGTAAAAGCCATTTGTACAGCTCCTCAGAGCTCTTTTTTATTACTAGATCAGATGCTGCCAAACACAAATCAATTTTTGCCCAAATAGACTCCTAAAATTTTAAATAAGACTTGGTTTATCTCTTAACACAATGAATTATTCTTTACTCAACTGATGATTCACTCTTGCCAAAATAGTTCCCTCCTGCCTTTTTTTTTTTTTTTAACTCAGAATGTTTAGTCATAAAGTTATTATTGAGTCTTTTGGGTTTTTATCCCTGTAAGCCGGCAACTAGATCTGAATTGTGTTAATAGATATGGTAAAACCCTGGAACTTGACTCAGGAAGATTTTTTCTATTTGTTTGTTTTCGAAAATGCTAATGACAATAATAGCTGCAACTGCTAGGGAAACAGTTCCAACGCTCACACACTGGTTGCTACCAAAGTATTGAGTTCCCTGTTTTTGAAAAACACGCTGAGGGATAAACTTAGTATTCTAAGTAGATCCTCCACACTTAGAGAAGGGTTTTTTTTCTCTTTTCCCTTCTTTGTCACTACAAACTTTCCCCACGAAAGAAAGAAAGAAAGAGAAAGAAAGAAAAAAGAAGGAAGGAAGGAAAAAAGAGAGAAAGAATACTTCTGGCAATCTATTCCTTTGGGTTAACAAGATATTCCTAAAGGTAGTGAGAAGATGCTAAAGACAAACTTGCTCTAATTGATAATTTTGCCTAATATTCATTTTGCCCTGGCAATAATGAGAAAATCTGAACGTGGTAGGCCAGCCCCCACGATTCCAGCACTCGGGTACAAGCCCTTGAGTATGGGCAGAAAAAAAACCTGTGAGGGACCCTCTCCTGCTGGCCTGGAAGAAAGCAAACTGCCATGCTGGGAGAGAAGAGGGGCCTCTAGGAGCTGAGAGCTGTCCCAGGCTATAGCTAGCAGGAAGACAGAGGCCTCACTCACACAACCACACAGAAATAAATCTGCCGACAACGGTAAGCTTGCAAGGGCACAAGTCTCAGCCAACACCTTGATTTCAGCCTGGTGACAGCCTGAGCAGAGGACATATCTAATTTGTATCCAGACTCTTAACCCATGGAAATGATGAGATAATAAATTTGTGTTGTTACAAGCCACTAAAACTTTGGTAATTTGTTATGTGGCCATAGAAAATGAATATGCTGACAGACGCATGTGAAAGTCAGTCAACAGAGTCAGTTAAATGACCCTGCGGTACATGACATTACTTCATCCCGGCAGAAGCACAAGCAAAGGTGAGACACGGTATTCGCCACTGTCGTCTTTCCTTTCTTCAATTACATTTGGCATTTGGCATAAGTGTCTGGAGCAACGTTTTCATTTCTTCTCTGTCATCCTCTTCAGTGGGTCACATAATCAACTTCAGAGGAAATCATGGAACAATTCCTTTCTAATGAGGTACTCAGAGTCAAAATATTCTGTTGAAAGGAATATATGCTGCTAATCCATTTTGATTAACTAAAGAACTTTCTCTCTTACGTATATATGGTATCTCCTCAAATACAATCAGAATTTGGTCAGTCTAAAAAATGTGTTTGTGAAGACAGAACATAGGATCCAGTTATCCATACGGATTATATTAAGATTCTAATCTATGGTGGGTTTGTTTTCCCTTTTCCGTTTGTAAAAATTGGAGGAGTAACAGGAACAGTAGTAGTAGTAACCTCTATAGGAGACTGTCAGCTGTTTTCTCTCTACTGAAACTTCTGGAGGAAAGAGACATAAGCTTCATGAAGAGGCAACATGCTGCAAGGGGAGACGGCAGCCTGGATATTAGGAGACCTAGGCTCTACGACCTACTTTGACATTTATTAGCTCATGATTTTAAATATGTAATGTTCTTTTTCTAGGTCTCGGTGTCTTCATATAAATACAGGAAGCATTCAATATGCCCATTATAGTTTATGGTGTTTAAAACCTCAGGAAATCCCTAATTAAAACATGGAGAAAGCAAAGACAGCAATGGAGTGGGGGAGATGGGGAAACAAGCTGGCAGGCTACAGGTCTCCGTGGTCACTGCCACACAGATTAGTTATTCTCTGTTTCATACTCGGGCTCCACGGAGGATTTCATATCAACAAAGGCTGCCATATAGTTTTAAAGCAAAAATATGGAAAAGCATTGAACTCTGTCTGTAAGGTCTTTCCCAGCAAAGACCATGAGTCTCTCAGAAAAGATAAACCAAGACAATGAGTATACAGTCATTCTTTCTTCTGATCATCACTCTGGCCTTAGATTCTGCTTAAGTAGGAATAAATGTTTTCTAAGGAAGGTGGGATGTCCTTTAATGCACCTGGCATTTCAGCTTTCTTTCTTATGTGGATGTTCTCCTTTGCTTTTCATGAAGGTGATACATTTCATAGATAGCCCATGCTCAGAGCAACCAAGATGCTCTAGGACAGTCAGTATTTCATGTAAGGTTAGCTGTATTAATCAAGCCAGTTCATTGAATATGATTAAAACTGATTACACTGTAAAGCTGATTATATCAATAAATGAAAAAAATCATGAAAAAAAAAATTCTTCTCTGTCTTTCTGCCTAATTCTTGGCTCTGGTCCCTGAATTTATGTTTGATGCTGGGGTAAGACCTGCCCCTCCATCAGACAGAACAATTCCTTAGTGCTGTAGGAAGCTATATAGACTGAAAGGAGTGGGGACTTTTAGGTGTGGGGAGAGTAGAATGACTGGGAGACATGCACAGGAATAGAGTTCCTAGAAATTAGTTCTGGCAACCATCAGGGAGCAGATATGAAATTTTGTGTTATTCTTGCCACACCTCAACTCCACTTCTCCTGATATAATCCTGATATAAACCAAAGTAAATATTTCCCATCCCTTCTGCTGAATGGAAGCATGGCCTGAAATGGACAAATTTTGCTGATCAATTTTAACGGCAACTACATTATGAAAATGATAATGGCTACTTTTGCCAATACTTGTTGAATTACTGTTTTACTGGGAAAAACTACCATCGCCTCATTTAACCTGTACAACCACCTACAGCATAGGGATTATTTTCCACAGTTTACAAATGAGAAAACTGAGGCTCACGGGAAGTTATTTAACTTGCTCAAGTCACGTTGTTAACAAGTGACACGCCCACATCTGTCTGACTTCTAGTACTTATCCACACGTTGTACTCTTCTCAAACCAGTAGAGTTCAATCTGCTTTAGAGCAAAAGCCAAGAGGTTTATTTTGGGTCTCCTCGTCACCAGCATAGTATTTTGCACCACAAACAGCATTCAAAATATTTATTATTGAAATAACTATCCCTATTATTATTGGTGATGGACTTGAAACTGAATGCATTAGTAAGTATGGAAATATTAATACATCGTCCAATGGAACTGAGCTTTACTAGATCCCATAACGGAAGAACAAAGCACACCCAAAAAAGCTTAATTTTAACTCATATTGTCTCTTCTCTAAATGGATTTGTAAACATGGGACCATTGTCCTCTACATGGAAATTCCTAATTCTCTAGAACAGCAATATCTAAAGAAGACTATCAAATCATGAGATCTAAAAAGTGAGCAGAGTCTAACCCAAATCAATTTTAATACGTATAATCTCTCCTCCAAACCACTTTTTACCAGCAGGCCATGGTCTTCACTATATGGAAATTTCTAATTCTCTCGAATTCAATAATATTTAAAGAAGAAAATTAAGGCATGAATCTAAAATATGACTGATACAGTCTGGGGTACTTTGGGATTCATCCTAAAATAACATTTAGCTCATTAGCAATAGCAGCCTGATCTATTCTCCCTACTTAGTAAGTGTTACATATGGTATCAGCTATATTTTCCAAACCCTGAATCAGAGTACATGACATAGGACTGCTAGGGAATATCCAGAACATATGGTCACCATCATATTAGGGAACAACCACAAGAAATTTTGGAATTGCTATTCCTATAGCACATATGTGTTTCAGAGAATAACCTCTTATTTTCCCAAAGATATAGCCTAAATCTACCAAAAGCCTTTGAGAGCTGAAGTTAATTATATATCCAGGTAGGTGGGCCAGCAAGAAAGCTCAGAAAACAGCTTGATAATACAAGAAATCAACCCTTCAACCATTTTCAGTTTAGAGAAGCCACATCAAACCTTAATGAGAAACCACATGTAGTGGTAAATTCTGGCATTTAATTTTATGATTATTTACAGCCATTCTGGTGCATAGCATATGGCATAGAGTTGCCTTTTTAAAAGTACCAGGAAAATAAGCTGGAATGGACCAAATACATACCAGTTGAGTTTTATTCTTCTTGATAAAGAGATGAGAGATGTATTTAATTAAGAAAAAAAAAGAGATAAAATGATACGAGCTGTGGATAATATTTCATGCTTTTGGAACTGCTTGGCATCATGCCTTAGGCAAAAAGTGGTGACAAATATTAAGAAAGTAACAAAAGTTCCAAAGTCATTTATTCTTAGGTGAATGCCCTATAGTCTGCCAAAAGCTTCATTCTCTTAATTCTATAGTCATTTATCACTCTAATAAAATGTTATAAAATACACTGTGAAACCGTTCACCTATTTTGGTTTTTAAATTATTTTCTGAAGTCTCACAGGGGACTGCAGGAATAGAAGCAACAGTAAGAGTCATATTTTTTTCTCCCCAAGAATAGTAACTTTGCGGAGGAGGAGTCAAGATGACGGAGAAGTAGCAAGGTGAGGCGACATCAGGTAGCAGGAGATCAGCTAGACAGCTTATCAAACCATTGCAAACACCTACAAATCCAACGGGAGATTGAAGAGAAGAACAACAATTCTAGAAACAGAAAATCGACCACTTTCTGAAAGGTAGGACTGGCGGAGAAGTGAATCGAAAGCGACAGAAGGATAGACCGCGGGGGAGGGGCCGGCTCCCGGCAAGCGGCGGAGCAGCGGAGCACTAAATCGGGACTTTTAAAAGTCTGCTCCACGGAGGGACATCGCTCCAGAGGCTAAACCGGGGTGAAGCCCACGCGGGGTCAGCGTGGCCCCAGGTCCCGCAGGGTCACAGAAGGATCGGGGGTGTCTGAGTGTCGCAGGTATTAGAGCGGGGAAGCCAGCTACAGAGACAGAGCCAAGGAGTGAGCTCTCAGCTCGGGGTTACCTTGAACCGGTCGCAGGCTGGGTGAGCTCGGAGCGCAGCCGGAGGCCAGGAAGACACGAGTGATTGGGCGCTTTTCTCTGAGGGCGCAGTGAGGAGTGGGGCCCCGAGCTCTCGGCTCCTCCAGGCCAGAGATTGGGAGGCCGCCATTTTCATTCCCGTCCTCCGGAACTCTACGGAAAGCATTCAGGGAACAAAAGCTCCCAAAAGCGAACCCGAGTGGATTACTTAGCCCGGCCCCTCGTAAGGGCGGTGCAGCTCTGCCTCGGGCAAAGACACTTGAGAATCACTACAACAGGACCCTCCCCCAGAAGATCAACAAGAAACCCAGCCAAGACCAAGTTCACTTACCAAGGAGACCAGCAGAATTCCAAAGGAGGAGAAAGAAAAGCACGGAATTCATGGCTTTCGCCCCATCATTCTTTAGTCTTGCAGTTAATTTAATTTTTTCTTTAATTTTATTTTTTTCTTTTGCTAAATTTTTTTAACCTTTACCCTTTTCTTTTTTAACTTTTTTAACTAGTTTATCTTAACAATACCTTTCCAAAAAAAATAATAATCTTTTTTGAACCTTCATTATTATAGTCATATTTTATCCTTCATAGTATTTAACTTTATTTTTTGTATACACATAGGGTTTTTTTTCTTCTAAAAAATTTGGGGTACAACTTCCTCTAGTAGATCAAAATATACTCTAAATCTAGCTCTGGGCTTGTTCTAGTCTCCAGCCTGAGCAAATTCTCTCCACTTTCTTTTTCTTTATTCTCCCAATGAACTACTTTATCAACGCCTTTTTTTAGAAATTTAAAAAAATTTTTTTTTCATCTTTATAGACATATTCCATCCCTTCATTGTGTTTACCCTTATGTACGTTTTTCATTCTTTAAAATTTTGGGAGGTAGTTTCTTCTAAGAGACCAAAATACCCCAGAACTAAGTGGGTGACCCTGTTCTAGTCACCAGTCTAATATATATTTTTTTCTTTTTTATACTTTTTCTTTATTTGTTTTCTTTTTTTAATTTTTTTTTCTGAACTTCTTTTTATCCCCTTTCTCCCCCCCCCCCCCCACAATTTGGGGTCTCCTCTGATTTGGTTAAAACACATTTTCCAGGGGTCTTTGCCACCATTTTAGTATTTTATTTGCTCCTTCATATACTCTTATCTGGAAAAAATGACAAGGCAGAAAAACTAACCACAAAAAAAAAGAACAAGAGGCAGTACCGAAGGCGAGGGACCTAATCAATACAAACATTGGTAATATGTCAGATCTAGAGTTCAGAATGATGATTCTCAAGGTTCTAGCCGGGCTCAAAAAAGGCATGGAAGATATTAGAGGAACCCTCTCTAGAGATATAAAAGCCCTTTCTGAAGAAATAAAAGAACTAAAATCTAACCAAGTTAAAATCAAAAAAGCTATTAATGAGGTGCAATCCAAAATGGAGGCTCTTACTGCTAGGATAAATGAGGCAGAAGAAAGAATTAGTGATATAGAAGACCAAATGACGGAGAATAAAGAAGCTGAACAAAAGAGGGACAAACAGCTACTGGACCACAAGGGGAGAATTCGAGAGATAAGTGACACCATAAGACAAAACAACATTAGAATAGTTGGGATTCCAGAAGAAGAAGAAAGAGAGAGGGGAGCAGAAGTTATATTGGAGAGAATTATTGTAGAGAATTTCCCCAATATGGCAAAGGGAACAAGCATCAAAATCCAGGAGGTGCAGAGAACCCCCCTCAAAATCAACAAGAATAGGTCCACCCCTCGTCACATAATAGTAAAATTTACAAGTCTTAGCGACAAAGAGAAAATC